>JAVSBV010147559.1:0-29890 GCA_033117975.1 Parotocinclus spilosoma | reverse complement strand
CAGATACAAAAACGTTTGTGTGTATATGCCGTTACTAGGCAACGCGTCCGCGGAGTGATACAGCTTTAGTGTGAGAATGCCGTGCTATTATCACTTATATCCGCACGGTTAGAACACTTCTCAACCAATCAGATTGTGAGGTTGGAACTAACTGTTGTATAATTAATAATATATAACTATATTTTCAATAAAGAGAGTAAAAAAAAGAATTGTACTTGCATATTAAAATGAAAACCATAAGGGACTTGAGCACCTTGTGGCCTGGTCACATCCTGCACACAGGTGGACTCAAACGGAGGATTGGATGTAATTGAACTGGTCCATATATACAATAAAATGTAAATAAAAAACAATTATAAATAAAATTGTGTGCCAAAAGTTTCTATATTCCTAACATTGCATAATAGGGAAGCTTTCAATGTTAAAAAAAACTTGCATTTTGTATATATTTTATACATGAATCACCAAGTATATTTTAGATATGAGTGAACAAGATGTAATAATGATCATTATTAGCACTGTCACCTTACAACTCCAGAGACCTGGGTTTTATTCCTGCCATCTGTGTGGCATTGGACATTACTTACGTGTCAGTATGGGCTCTTTCTGTGTGCTCCATTTTCCCCCTGTTTTAAATACAAGTGCTCAGTTAGATAAATTAGTGTCTCTAAAGTGTTCTAGTGTGAGAGAGTGTTCGTATTTATGTTTTTGGTGGGATCTTTGCCCTGCTATTGAGTGACACCCTATTTAGGGCTGGTTCAAACCTTTTGCCCTGTGCTTCCAGGTCCAGTCCCAGCTTTGAATAAATGAATTCATAAATGAATGAATAAATGAATGAACGAATGAACAAATATCAATAGTAGTAGAAGTAATTGATTGAATAGCATCTAGTAACATGGGAAAACCATTTTGTGTGTTACTACAATACAAAACATGTTATCGGGTGATAAAAATAATCAAAATCATTTGTACAGACCACCATTTATTTACAAAATTATTTTCAGTGCAAAATCATTTGAAGTTGGTACTCAGTAATGTTTTTATGACACTATAACAGATTATGCTTTAGATATGGGTAACCCTCATTGTTATTGGTCAAACAAATGTTTGAAAGTGCATGGTTTATGTGGTGTTTTGAAAAAAAAAATTGACATGGTAATTAAACTTTTCCAAATGTAGTAACTTACATTCTAATTACAATTCTACTGACGTTTTTCTGATGAGCATGAATTGCAGTTCATGCCAAATCACCATTTTGATGTAGGGCATGTTTATGTTACTTATAATGGCTATAATGCACTCGTGCCACACTTCTTAAGAATATCAATAACAGTTTAGCCAATACCTGGACATTTTTTAGTTCCATTTACTGCAAAGAATCTGCCTTCTTTCTTAACCAGGTCATCGCTCAACTGATTCAGCAGAATGGTTCACCTGACCCAGTTAGAGAACTTACCGCTTTCTGCCAATGATAGGGTTCAGACCAGAGCATCTTTCCAAAGGCGTTTATACATACAAGTATGAGTCAGTAGGATATGAAAGGAGACTTTACTTAGGTCACATGAGGTACTGAAGAGTTTATACTTGATTTTGGAATGAAGTAATGATGGCTAATGTTCATAGGGTTTTTTTAACAGCTAAATACTCTGACAGGCAGATATGAATTTTTTAAAGATTTATTTATTTCAATGTTTTGAGTCAGCTTAGAAATAATAAGCTACTACTGGAAGATATTTTAGGTTCATAATATTGCCAGATAGATATATTTATATTTTTATATAATCTATATAATTTATATTTTATATTGAGTCATTTTACACGTTTCTGTAATTTAAATGTTGTAAAGCATTTTTACTGAGATGAGAAAGTCAAAGGCAAAAGGAGCTAACTGAAATGAGATAAAATATTATCTTAAAGAAGTAATCTTTTGGAAAATGTAAATCATTAGCATCTATTTAATGGTGAATACAGGGAAAGCATATACCAGTATTATTGAGATTGAAGCAGTTATGCAAGCTTCTTGGTTGATACATAACTCTGAGAATACTAAGTTTTTTTGTATTTTATTGATCTTTTTTGCCTTCCCCATATGTAACACTGGTTATTCCAACACTTGTCACTAAAGTATACAAACCAGGAAGTTTATTTAACACTGGCGTCAATTTATTGTTGCCTTTCACTGTATACCTGTGGTGGAATCCACCCTACTTCTGTTCTTTTGTCACCCAGTGTGAAAACAGGGAATAATGTATCTTTTCTTGTAACAATGTAATGTAATGTGACTGTATTTTGTTTTACCTGTCAGCATCACACAGCAAAAGCTATACTTCTGTGATTTCCCCTTCACCCCCTGAATGCTAGTGTTGTACATTTAACTTATTGCTATATGTATTTATTAACTTATTGTTATATTATATAATGTGCAAAAAATCTAAGTCACCATTACATTTACAGCATTTAACAGACGACAGAGAAACTTACAACTGATACAGTCTTACAATCCAAGCAATTGTGGGTTAAGGGTCTTGCTCAAGGACCCAACTGTGGCAGCTTAGTCCAGAGTCCAGTACCTTAACCGCTAGGCTACCATAGTCCCACCATTAAGAACAGTTGTTTTAATAGTTGTTAGTATAACGACATAAGGCTGATGGGACCCAACTTGAATGACAAAAAATATTTTCCAATAATCTTTACTCCAGTCTTTGTAAGCTTTTGTATATATTGGCCTTTCCACCCTGTCATTCTAAAAACATTATTTCTTGGCTGCAACCCGTCCAAAAAGACCATTCCTGATCAAGCTTCTTTAGACTGCAGAAACCCTGATATTGCATAAGGTGTAAGGAGAGGTCACACTAAATACTTGAAACTATTTTTCTGATTGTTTACAGTGTTTTAATATTGCATGCATTTGTTCTATATTGAATTTGATGTCTGCAACACGTTCCAAAGAGGTTTTTGGCAGGGGCATGTTTATCACTGTGTTACATCACCTTTACTTTTAACAGCATTTAATAATCATTTGGAAACTGAAGACGCCAATTGTTGAAGCTTTATACGTGGAATTCTTTTCCATTCTAGCTTGATGTACAACCTTAGTTGCTCAACAGTCCGGAGTTTCCATTGTCGTATTTTGTCGCTTCATAATACGCTACACATTTTCAATCCGAGACAGGTCTCGACTGCAGGCAAGCCAGTCCAGTGCCCCCACTCTCTTACTACTAAGCCATGCTGTTGTAACACGTGCAGAATGTGGCTTGGCATTGTCTTGCTGGATAGCAGCATATGTTGCTCCAAAACCTGTATGTACCTTTTAGCATTAATGGTGAATTCACAGATGTGCAGGTTACCCATGCCATGGGCACTCCCTCCTACCTTCAGAGATGCTGGCTTTTGAACTTTGAGCTGATAACAATCTGACAGCCCTTTCCTCTTTGGCCCAGAGGACACGACGCCCATGATTTCTAAAACAATTTGAAATGAGGACTCGTCAGACACTTTTCCACTTTGCATCAGTCCATGAGCTCGGACCCAGAGAAGCCATTTCTGGATGTTGTTGATATATGACATTTGCTTTGCATAGCAAAATTTTAACTTGCACTTGTAGATTTGCGCTCACT
Organism: Parotocinclus spilosoma; assembly: GCA_033117975.1. Classification (NCBI taxonomy): domain Eukaryota; kingdom Metazoa; phylum Chordata; class Actinopteri; order Siluriformes; family Loricariidae; genus Parotocinclus; species Parotocinclus spilosoma. Next base: position 26,273 of record JAVSBV010147559.1, on the reverse strand, counting down.
GACATGAATGGATTTCGAAAGTTCCTGAGCCTGGTCATATCTATTACATCCATTACAAAATGATGTAGGTTTTTTTTAATGTACTGCCACCTGAGGGATCAACGGTCATGGGCAAATTCCTTGCAATTGCTCTTAAACTGCTGCACCTTTTGCTCATGCAGTTGTTCAGTAAGTGGTGAACCTTGCCCCATCCTTACTTGTGAACGACTGAGCCTTTTTGGGGATGCTCTCTTTATACCCAGTCATAACACTCACCTATTTTCAATTAACCTCTTCACCTGCGAAATGTTCCAAACAGGTGTTTTTTGAGCATTCCTCAACTCTCCCAGTCTTTTGTTGCCCCATTCCCAACTCTTTTTGAAGGTGTTGTAGGCATCAAATTAAAAATGAGTAAATATTAGCAAAAAACAATCAGGTTTATCAGTTTGATCATTAAATATCAAAATTTTCTTTTTAGTGTATTCAATTGAATATGGGTTGAAAGGGGTTAACCAATCATCATATACTGTTTTTATTTATGTTTTACACAACGTCCTTCAAATTGGGGTTGCATTATATTATATTATATTATATTATATTATATTATATTATATTATATTATATTATATTATATTATATTATATTATATTTCCAGTAACATCATCTTAATTGTACGACAATCATCAAGCATAGTCATTTTTTGCATCATTGCCACAATTTAACTCGATTTCTATGAGGATTTACCTCATAGCCAGACTATATAATAATAATATACTAATATAATAATATTAAGGTTACTTGTTCTGTTCAGTACATGTATTTTTCTCTAAGAATATTCTAAACATGCACTGAAATGTCACAATCCTGTGTTAAACCTGTCAAATCGTTGTGGAAGTTATGTAAGTATATAAGTATTATGTACAGCAAAAATTTCTTTAATGGTCGATTGAAATCTTAATGATGACTTCACAAATGTTCATACCCTGTGGCTGATAAATAGTCTTTTATTTCTTTATTTAGTTTTTGAGTGAATAAAAGATGAGGCAGGTAAAGTGCCACACAGCTACAGTCTGTGGTTTGCTTTGTCTATGTAAAGTTGATCTGTGTCCATGTGTGTTTCTTCCAGACTCCCTGGAAGAACTCTTTGAGTGTAAATAGTTAAGTGTATTAAGTGTATGTCTCAAAAGTCTTTTGTGGATACTTCTTTTGTACCAAATCATGATTACAATAACCTGTTGACTTCACCAACTTGAAATCACAGCATTACTTAGTTTATTTATTTATTTATTTATTTATTACTTCATTACTAGCACCCATCTCAACTTTCTTTTTTTCAGGAACGGATGATTATTAACAAGTGAAATTAAGTTGACCAGATAAAATATGAAATATGTTGGGTTCATATTGTCTGCACTGAAATAAAAGTTAAAGAAAATGTAAGACACACTCCATTTTGTTATATAGCAGTTCTATCAAGAACATCTAATAACTGATACAGTTTCCTCAACAGTGACCCAATATGCATAGTGACTTTTCACCAACAGTATATCATGTTCAAAAATCACAATCGAATGTACTGAATTTATTTTTAAGGTTTTTATTGTGAATTTGGAAATAAATAAATATGTACAATTAACATTGAAATGCCCACCGCAATTAATAGTAAACCATTTAATGGAACCAGTATTACACATCGCCACTGCATTTAAATGGAATGAAAATAATTTAGCTTTCTTTAAAAAAGTGTAAAAATGCTTTTACAATGCATTTACATTCTAGTATTCTGGCTTTAGAAAAATTCAAAGTCAGTCATATATCGGTGGCCACTTGTGTGGCTTTACATGGACAAGGACACATATCACACATTGTGTGAGTGGAGCCTATAGAAGACACAGCGTTCTATAAGTCACTGGATAATAATAAATAACCCGAATAAATACACGCTTCATAAATAGCGATTCCCATACAAAATATCAAAACTGTGATATTTTAAAACACTTCATGGTCAAATAATCTTTCAGTCTGCATCAGTAGCGAGGCTCGGACAGGTCTAAGAGGACTTGTGTGGGCTGCAGGACTCATAGAGGTAGTGAAAGAGAATATCAGTCTCCCCGATTGCCTTGTTTCTGGCTGTGGAGTTACTCTAGAACAAAAAAACAACAAACACGATCAGTCTATATTATAAGGGTTATAGAGTTCCACAAACTGTTTAGTCATTAACATGCACAAACCAACTCACCTTATACATCTCTCCTGCTCTACCAAGGTTCTGTTTAAAGGTGTCTAAGTGCCCCAGGTTAGTCTGGCGTTCGGTGGCATTCTAGTATGAACATAAAATATGTATTTAGTATGAGAATAGAAATCTGGAATTAACAAATCCCTCTTGCTGCATGGATTTGCCCTGAGTACTTACACAATGTGTTTCCAGGTCTCTAAAAACCCGGTGCAGGTCAGCCTTCACCTGAGACAGGCGAGGATACTGCTCTTTGAGGCCTTGTTGCAGAATGTGGTGCAGGTAGTAATCCAGAATCCGGACATTGACACAGCAAACATCTCCTTTCTGCAATTTGAAAAAGAGTAGAGGGTTTGGAGGTTGCCCTTAATGCCTTACAACCTGAGTCACAAATATTTAGTGCACTCACTTTTAGTTTGTCGCTTGACATCTCTGGGATCAGACGAGTCTCGTGGTCTCGATCCCGTGCTTGTGCCTGTGTGGAAAAAAAGGGAATACTGTCAATGCTAATAATAATCTATAATGCAAGAGGGATATTCATTTAGATATTAAGACCATACAGACACATTTACCTTTGTTTACTAAGCTTTCACATATAGCCCTGTTTTATCTATATAGGTGTGTATGTATCTAACAAAGATTTGATTTTAAATGGGCAGTCATAGTAATCATATGCCATGATTAATTTGGGTTGTGTGTCAACCTTTTGCTCATTAACATTGCACTTAATCAGCTCTAAAAATGAAAAGCAAAAACTGAAGCACGCACTTCTGCACATGCAGTCGCTCTAACTTACGTGTTTAGACATGACCATGACGTTGTTCCAGGTCTCGGAGTTATCCAGAGGACGAGAGCGCAAGCGGAGTGATGGTCTGGCATTCCCACTCAGTGCAAAGCACACGAGAACGAGTACAGCAAATCCAGTGCAGTTCATCTTCTCCACTCTGTCTGACAAGATTACCTGAAGAAAAAAACCGCTCAAAAGCCAAGCGCGCTTGCTTTCTTTGGGCTGCTTGTGGTAACCTGTTGTAGCCTAACCCAGATGTTTATATATCTTCGCGCTGGCCTAGATCTTCTACGTCACTGCGGTGTTAAATCTGCTCTTTGATTTTGGCGTAATGCCCCCGAATTCCGTACCTGCATCACTTCATGACAGCAGTCAAACACCCGCCCCACCTGTAAAAGGATCTGAATCATTAGGCTGGAAATTCACCTGGTGACGAAACGAGTTCCTGCAGGAAGCAGAAGTTGCTTAAATGTTTGCATTTTTTTTTAGCGCCTTTCTGTGAAAAATCCCGGCAATGACGCTAAAACCAACTTGTAGTCAAACTAATTATTGCAGGGTCATATAATAAAGGAGTTTTATTATGTTTACAATGCGCACCATTGAGCAACCAGGTGTGGCCGGGAGATACATTTTAAATAAATCGGGATAAGCAGTTAAAATACATCAGATCTAATGTCTAATGTCAGTAGTTTGTTTGTTTGTTTGTCTATTTAACAGTGTTTTTAACATAAAAAAGTTGATCAAACACAGGCTTATCAAAACAGACCAGGTTTGGGACCAATTTAGCATGACCAAATAACCTTATGCATGTCCTTGGACTATGGGAGGAAACTGGAGCACCCGGAGTAAACCCATGCAGACACACAGGCAGAGACTGAGGTCGGAATTCATTCGTTCATGCTGTAGCTGGGAGGTGACCCATGCACCGTGCTTGTGTGTTTGAGCATTTAGGAGGGATTACATGAGCCCTATTTGGGAAAATTATTATCTAATTATTCTCTACATAAACATACATTTAGATGTACAGCCTTCAGAATTGCCTTAGTGCAGTGATTAGGATGTTCACCTCATAACTACAGCATCTGTCCGATTGGTTTACTCTGGGTACTCCATTTTGACCCCCCCACATTCCAAAGACAGGGATCAGGTGCTGTCGGCTAGGCACCAGCCAGCCAACCCCGCAATTCTGACGAGGATTAAGCAGATAAGAAAATGAATGAATGAATGAATGAATGAATGGACGAGCCTCTTTATTGTTTGTGTGGACTATGGCTTACATTTAATCAGCCCCTCCAACCCACGTAAGCATCATTTTTATGGCCCTAAACAACCCCTCTTTGGAGTCATCATAAAATAACCTTAACTTATCCACCCCATGTTTAGAAAATGCAGTCTATTTCCTTTATTGAAGGAATAAAACACTGTGCAAAAGAATGTAATGTCTAATTTAATGTTAAATGTCATGCCATTAAAATGGCCTAATTTTTAACCTGCCTAATTGAATCAGATTAAAATAATATAAGATATAAAATGAAAAGTGCATTAATAAAATCTGTCAATGTACTGTGACCCAATAGTGTTGTTAAAACACAAGTTAGGGGTAAACCTGGTCTGCTTGCACTAGGCAAGGTGGAACTCCGAAGAGTCGGAACCAGAACTAAACCCTTAGAACAGGGAAGCACCTGACAGGGAACCAGCAACTTTAACCACAACCATCACCATGATTCAAGAGGCTAAACATGAACCAACTGAGCCACTCTGGTTTCCCTCCTGCTTCTGTGGAGCTTTTCCCTTGCTGGGGAATATCTGAGCTTCAGAGTACTTCATGTATGAGGTCTGTGTGTGGTACTGCAAGCAGATCACAGGTGCCCCAAAAGTAGAGGCATCAGAAGCATGAACGTGCTTAATAAAGGCCCATATAAGGAAATTATATCACGTAGACAGGATGACAGTTTTTTTTTTTACTAACTTGAGCAAGGATGCAGGCAATTTCCTCACCATGCAGTTTTATTTGCTGTTTGTGTAATTTAATGCTGTACGTGTAATTTAATTAGTAGGCTTATTTTTAAATCATTAACTAATAAACAGCCAGTTTCCGTTCAGTGTTTGCACACAACTGTTGCATGCTGACCATATAAGTGTGATGGCAGACAAACAGCTTTACAAGAAAGGAGGAAGTTGATTAAGAAGCCGTACTGCAACGTGACTTTATTACTACTGTATTGGAAAAGGAAAACAATAATAATAAAAAGTTTATGTGCTTAGTTTATTTAAAGTACAAGTCCTACGTCAGCATGCTTAAGTTCATTCATTAGAACAGCCTTTATTAAGCAAGCACTGACCTTCTACAGCTTTTCCAAAGCACCCCGTGTCCAGTTGGGAGCTAACGTGCCTCAAAGACTACAGAACTGTATTTCAGTCTAAATATACCAAATGGTGCAAAAGTCTTAGGCCACCATTAGATTAGACCATATTTAATTATTGGCTTATTGTTCGAGTGGCTTTATTAGAATACAACCAGATAATACATTACATTTGTATGCCATATTTAAAAAATGAAAAAAGTTTGGATGTCAGGATGCCAAGTCAACTCTGCTACAGTTTGAAGAAGCTTGATAAAAAAAATAAATAAAAAAAAACACTTTTTCAGAAGGGGAACAAGGTGAGAAAGCTATGCTAGGCTAGAGCCAACAAAGAGCAAAATCAAGTTGCGATTACAAAGTGAATCCAAGTTTGAACTTTTTGCGTCCAATCGTCGACGAGGTTATATATGGTCATTATAACACTGCTGATAGTGGCTTGAGAAGACTGTTCCACAGTACCTCAATCAATGTGCATCAGTAACAAGGTTTTGCACATTGTGGCAATATTCAAATTGGTAGCAAATCCAGATTTTCACATAGCAAAAAGGAGATCCCTGACGGTCATAAAATGTGAGGTTCTTAATGTATGTTTTGTGATAAGACGCAAATTTATGCACCCTTGGCATACTTTGAAATATCTTTGCCTTACTCTGTGAAATACAGGGCATATTGAGATCATAATACATAGCTGTATAATACATTTCACTCTCATTCTTAACAATCTAATTTGGTGAGTGTGTTTAAAATAAAACAGTACAATCATTTAATAATTTAATTTCAAAATATACAAATATTATTTTTTTTTTTTTTGCAACAGACATTTGATTTGATTTGGTTTATTTATTTAATTCATCAGAGACAATGCACAACATGTACATTAATTCTAAACAATTAGGTCTCAATGAAATCAACTATGTACATTCTTTTAAAAAACCTTATCATTCCATACCATCAAATTGTGATCAAAGTGTTAATATCAAATAGCACTAAAAGGCAAATAAAAAATCATAATAATACTAAAATGTTCTTCTTTACTTTATACATTATTCCTAACAATCATACATTTGCATATTTTGTTATAATCCGTGATTACTCTGTTCTGTGCTGACACTGAACTAACTCTTTCCCCAAAACTCTTTTTTCCTCTTCTGAGCACGGTCCAAAACCTGTGATGCCATGCAACAGGACGCTGCTGACCAGGACGAGATCTGAGACATGTTGTCATCTAAATATAAGCGTGGGTGAAAAAAAGTGTTAATGTTTATAGAATGTATTTTGAAAAGCAGGTAGACTGAAACATTGTGTAAAGCTGGTAAGTTTTTAATTACGATAGCAACTTGTGTTTACCTTCTCCAAGTACATGCACCACATCAAAAGAATTAAGCATATCTGAACTAGGTTACTCAGCACTCAGAGAGATACCCTGAAGGTTGTGTGGTTAAGATGGAAATAAAGCGTTTATGCCTGCATGCTTTTTTATATTAATAAATGCCACTGTGAGTTATTTTACCATTATCAGATACACTGCAGTCACTGGACGGGAGCACAAAATGGTCTGGCCGAATGGATCCCAGGTTACCTTTAAATACAGCAGAAAAGGCAGACAACAGAAATCTGTTTAGCAAATTTAATGTGACTTAAAATGTAAAAAAAAAAAATTTTTTAAAAATAAATAAATAAAAAATAAATTATATATATATATATATATATATATATTATATTACAGTCATTAAAAGTTACTATGACAGAAGCACTAATAATCATCTTTACTGCATATCTACATGGAGATAGGTATGTCTCAGTGCATCGTAGGATACGAGTGGCACTGCAGTGACCATTCTATGAGCTAAGCTTGGTATAATATTATTATTTAGTTTTTGAACAAATAAAAAAAATACTCTGAATAAATAAAATGTATAAATAAAATCGAGTTTTCTGGCTTAACCAGATAGCATAGTGGACCACACTATCAGAAGACCATCAGTTGAACCTCTACGGAAAAAACGCTTTAGGTGTTAATGGAACCCAATTTGTTAATGGAAAAAACAAGTTAGGGGATGGGAGACTGACCTACATTACTCTCTTACTGCTGGCGGTAACTTAACCTCACTCTTTTCCCTCAAGGTATGTGACTCATTGTGAACTCTGTATGACCATTCTGCTTGCCTGGCTTCTCTATGCCACTTATATGGACCAATGGGACGTTCTTGACGGTGTAACAACCTGACAAAGTATAATCACATAGTGCAGATCAGTGGCTTTATTGTGACTGAACAACATACCATTATGCTGAAACTCCGGGTTCCTCAGTGTGCCTAGGATTCTGTTGGTACGTGGGTTTGTATCCATAAGCATTGCACTGGTTGCTTGTTTATGAGGAGTTCCAGTTGGCTTTGGATTTGAAGAGGGCTTTAGAATGTCCACAGATAAAACGTCTTCTCTCAGTGGCAGTGGGTCTACAGTAGGCATCCCTGCAGCCACAGGAGAACCCCCGGCCTAGATGTGTAGATCTTAGATATTAGTTGCATGTAATGCCAAGAGAATCTCTTATTTTTAAACTTAAAAGTAGATTAATTCATTCCAAGGCAAACAAAATCTTGAAATATACCCAAGGACTAGAAATTAGCCACTTTGTGGGTTTAAGGTGGTAGCAACTCCTACAGGCTCCTGTAGATAGTGTTGCATGAGGATGAATGACCTATAAATACCTGCAGGGTGTGCAACAGGATTTATAGATTGAGAAGAGGTGGTACGGGGCAGTGATTGCCTTGTCAATGCGTAGAAAATGGGTCACAAATAGATAGTTACTGATTGGCAAAAATGTGGACATAGCAAAGGCTATAGTGTACAGGAAGCAGCTGTATTTGCATGTGTATCAAAGCATACAGTTATACAGGTCTACCAATAGTGGCAGAAAACAGCAAATCTAAGAACATTTCACTCACAGGTGACTAAGTTTTTGTCTGGTGAGTATTAGTTGCATTGAAGCTGGGATAGGATGTAAATCAGAAAACAGTAATTGGAAAGTTTATGTAGATATGATATGATATGATATATGATATAAAGATATTATAAACAAATACAGAAGCTCCTTTTTTTACCCCAAATCAGAAAATGCGTGTTTCTTACATTTAATTTGACCTTTTATATAATTGCAGACAGTATGTTTGTCATGTGATGTCTGGTCAATGGTTGCAGTTTAGAGCTAGTAATAAATTAACAAAAAAACGAAATAATAATGTGAATTTACATGTTCATTCATCATTTATGTTCATCATTATTTTTGTTTTTTACCTCATTACTAGTCCTAAATTTACCCCACCCCAAATTGGTTTTGGAACCAGTATTACAGGCCTGAAATGTAATAATGATGTTTATTAACAAATTATTTTAAAGTCAAAATTAAACTTGACCATGTATGAAAACCCTTATCTTGGGTTCATACATTCAGTAATGCAATAAAAGTTGAAGTTTTTTAAAATTACATTTTCCATGCAGTCTTCATTTTTTTTTGGATGGAGTTGTAGTTTCTATTTGAAAAATATAAGCTATTTGTTTTCGTAAAGCTGACACACTAAGGGGGATGAAACAAATAAATGCAGAATTTCTTTGTCGACTCATTTGCAGATAACAAAATAGACTGCTTTGTCTAAGCAAAGTCATAGTTATACCGTATTCTAGTGCTGGGCAAAATTTCACAATGAAGCTATCTTTTTATTTTGAATTAAAACAATTTTTAAATGTTTGTTTAGTTATTTTTTGTCCTCAGAGTTCACTGACAAGATTTGTGCTCAGAGTGTGTTAATTGAAAGAGAGCATAATTTTGAGAATTAGACACAACTATTTATGGTCATGATCCACAAGGTCACGTTTTAATTTTACTGCAAAAAGCAAGTTCCCTTAAAACGTAGAAATTAAATAACTTATTTGTATTGCTAAACTTTAAATAATGCCATGTTAAAAGTAGAAAATTCTAAATACTGTCATGTGAAATCTGACAACGAGGTGTTGAAGCCCGCTGAGCTCCACCATAGCTATAGGCATATTCTTGCCATGAGAGTAGGAAGTGAGATCCGTTATTTCTTTTCAGCTACTTGAATCACTTTCATATTGTGTAAAGTTTGTAAAAGCCTGTATTATTCATAGCGACTTTGTAGAGCCACTTGTTGTTGGGTGCTTTTTAGTTTCTCTCTTTGTTTGAGCCATGCGCTGTTTATACAATGCTTTACAAAAATTATGGGATTAATTTGGAGATATTTCAAAATGAAATTTTTGTGAGCAGTATATTAACTGGCATTTACATGATTGAGTGATAAAGTGTTGAAATTGTCACTATTAACATCGGCTGCTAAAACCTTTTCCGCAGTGTTAACATCTAACTTCATTTTGTTAAGTGTCAACTTCTCTGAAGCCAAAATGTTCCCATACTGACACACATGGCATTTTTCTTTTGTACAAGCTGCTCAGTGTTTGAGTTCTCCTCTATGTTGCTTCCATGTCGCTGACTGTATGCGGCGTGACACATGGATACAAATGGAATATCATGTTTCTAAGGGGACAGTGTATAAACGAGCACACTGGATTTGAACAGTATTTTTTTTAAAAATTTGTTACAATTTATATAAAACGGAAATAACCAATATGGGCAACATTAAGTCGGTTAAAGATTCTTACAAAGGACAACATTTTTTTAGTTTTTTTTCCACTATACAATGGTGATCTAATAACTGAATTATTTACAATTGTTTTTGAACAAACACTAATTTAGAACCTACAAGTCAAATCAAGACAAACAAGTGTGTCAAAGTCAAAAGTCGTAAAAAATATTGATATTTGCCAGTCTGATGGTGAACTGACATTTAAATGGAATAATAAAAAAGGATTTTCGTGGCTGGTCAGTTATTCTGACAGCCTTTCGGTGATAGTAAAAACTGCTAAAGACGAAATTTTGTTTCATCACACATTATGGACTATTTTGTGCAGATTCTAAACATATATTTACAATTAAAGTTAATTTTAATTTCTGGTTGGAAAAATACAAAATGTTAAAAAGTTCAAGGGGGGAAGACAGTTATGATCATTTTCAAATAATTTAACTGTTCAGATTGGTCATTTTAGTACCTTGCTATGTGGAGGCGAGACCTGTCCAAGGTATCTGTAAGGTGAATGGGCTTTTCCAAGGGGTAGTTCACTCCTTTTGGAGATCATGGGCTCCTTTATCTTCGGAGGGGAAACGAGTAAAGCACCCCCTAATATTTGGAAAGAGAATACTTTCATTAAACTCTAATCTCACTCATTTATGTGACTCACACCTGGTAGACCAAATCATTCTGGAAACACTTTGCAGTCTGGAGCACCATTTAGTTTGCCAAACAGATCCAGTATCTTAGTGTATGGCTGGAAACATGAAGTGTGGCCTGAAGCTATTCTTAGCTTTCTCAAACAAAATTCCTCTTAAATATACATTTTATAATGTGTACATGTGGAAGAAACTTTTATCCAAACAGGCTCACTGATAAAGAAAACACAATGAAAGGTGATTCATCAGCCCACTTTACAATTTTCCACTGCTGAAGCTCTACATTATGCACTGGTTACACCAGGTCAAGCGTGTGATCTTACCAATGATTACAGCAGGATTCTAAATAAGTTTCCTGTCAAGAGCAGTGTCTTATGTGCAAGTCACCCAGTCCACAAACATGTCTTAATTTATCAACTACACGTGGCAAGTGGAACACAGTAAAAACCAAATTATTTACAACTGTTGTTGAATAAACACTGAATTAGAACCTACAAAGTGTGTCAAACAAATAAAACATATCAAATCAAACATCTAAAATATTGATATTTCACCGGTCTGATGGTGAATTGTATATAATTGTATATTGTATTTAAATGCAATGATGAAAAAGGTTATGCGTGGGTGGTCAGTTATTCTGACAGCCTTTCAGTAATAGTGAAAACTGCAACAGAAAGCTATAGTCCCAGAGTGTTAAGGACTACATCATCATAACAGTCATACTACTAAAAGTGCTTCTTTTTAGTAAGACTTTGTTATATACTTGGGTTATAAAAGCAAGGCTTTTGGCCATTTTCAGACCATTAAATTTCGGCTTGTAAATTAACATATTAAAAAGATTATTATAATTATAATAATATTATAGATTATAGATTATTAACATATTAAAAAGATCTTATTTAAATAAAGATCCTTTTTATGCAATTCATCACATTTCCACTGCTTGACCATGTAGCCATGGTCAAGCACAGGTCATGCCAGAACTGAAAACTTAAATGTACAATGTAAATCAGAAAAAGCAAGTATTTAAAATGCAAATATAAAACACAGTTTGCATTACATTTACTTTTACTTTTATTTAACAGCATACAGTAAGAACTGAAGATATTCTATGTTTTGTCTGAATGAATTTAATTTCAGTTGTTATTACACACCGATTCTTGCCTTTCAGACCTGTAACACATTCCTTAATAAATGTTGAAATAGCTAGTAATGAATAAAAACTAAATAATTGTGTAAATAATTATTTAAAACAGGTGATGTTAATTATGTGTACAAAAGTGTCCACAAAAGGTATTTGAGTATTTGAGGAAAAATGGGTAAAAATGGGCAGAGGAATATTCTCTCGATAAATATTTCAATACAGTGTTACTTAATGAGTAAAGAGACTGGAAGAGATTTGAGAATTTCTCAACAATTTCTTATAATATCATTAAATTTTTCTTTTTTTTTAATTCAGTGCACAAAGGGCAAGTGCATAAGCTTAAAATAAACTCCTAGGCTAATGTCTGTTCCCTCAGACGACAAAGCATGAAAACCATTATTTATCAGTAGCTGGTCCATACACCTTTCAACAAGGCAGTGCAAAACCACATGCTGCACACATTACAACGATATGGCAGCAGAAGAAAAGGGTACAGATACTGGACTGGCTTTCCTGCAGTCCTTACTTGTCCCCAATGGAGAATGCGAATTTCCATACTGTTCCAACTTTTTAGATTTTCAGATAAAGTCGTACTTGAATAATATTTTTAGAGGTAATTATATCTTCAATTTATTTATTTAAACACACTAAACATCTTGTATTTGAAATTACATTTTACAGATTCCGTTTTTAATAAAGGTCCTTCATAATATAAATACTTTGCATGAAAAAGGTCATTGCTGTTCAACTCGGCAGCCCTCTGTCAGAATAGTTACAATGAACAAGACATGATGACATCAATGTTACTAAATTTTTAAAAAGTAATAACTGCATTCTGCTGAAGCTTACAATTTACACTCAGATTGCTTATCACGCAGAATCATGGCCCGACACCTGGCTGTCTCTGTATGGCTCTTAAGTCTGACCGTTAAAGGGCACTTCTGCGATTCATTACCACTAAGATCTAGCTCCTTGGTTATGCTCAGGGCTTGCATTCTAGCAATTCAGGTTTAATCCCCATCGTGGATTATTACTGGATCATTGCAGGATTTGTATTATTATTTATTGGGGTATTTTGTTTGTTTTACATTCCCCACCATCCCCTGCACTTTACACCTATATATGCATCCATAACCAGAAATATTAACACTCATATGTATGTATGCCTATGCATTCTTTTTCAATTTGAACATTACTTTTACACTTTTACAAAAATTGCAGGTGAGTGTATGCCCTGTAGAGGGTGCCAGTACATAAAGGGCTAGCGGGTGTAGCTATTAGCGCTACAGGATGATCCCCAGATGAACTTCACCTCCCTCAGACACATCTTCACGTGATTGCTGCCCCAGCCAGAACTATTTTGGAATGCAATTGACTAGCATATTACACTGCTACAGCAATCAAGTAAAAACTGTAAATTACTCAGAAAACACCACTTGATCGTCACACACATTGTTCACACATTGTTTAACTGTTCCATTGATGCTCTTACCCTATGTACCTAAGAACGTAGACAGTTCTGGACCAAATATGGTCCAGTTTAGATACTGATGGCTCAGTTATGGCAAACGAAAGTATTTTGTTAACCCAATTTGGCCCAACTGGTGCCAGCCACAATAAAGTTCATCATGGCAATCAGACTCTGGCCCACATGTGGCCAACAAGTAATTTATCATCATAATGTGAGGTAAACGTTTTGACTGCCAGTACAGTTCTGGCTGTGTAGCAGCAGAGAGGTTCCATTGCGGTATGTGGGCCGAGGGAAAGGGTATTTTAGATGCTTTGAATCTGTCCTGCTAGAAGATCAAACCACAATAAAGTTGCAGTATCTGAGCAAAGGTAGACAGAATTTCAATTATATACCATGTGTTTTGATTGTTGATTGTATGTGTATTCTCAATCTGCACCTTCCTCCAGCTCTTCTATCAATATTTCATTTGTCTTGGAATGGTAGATCAATGGGACAGAGGCTCTGTTTTTATACTGGTTACCTGTAGCAGGAGTGGTGCGATCATGATGAGTTCTCTGTGCAGCCATCATGGTTTTCAGTTTGGGAGTGGGTAGCCTGCCCTCCTCACTGGTGCTTCCAGACTTTGCTGCTGGTGATGAGAGCTCACTCTCCAGATTTTTGAGTCTTAATGAAAGAACATCAGTAAGGTTTAAAATTCACTTAAGATACTATGTGCAAGTGCTTAATAAACCTGTCTTGTGCCATTTATTATTTACAGTTATGCCACTTAGCAGACCCCCTTATCCAGAGCAACTTACAATTCATACAATTTTACAATCCAAGCGATTGTAGGTTAAGGGCCTTGCTCAGGGACCCAACTGTGGTAGTTTGGCAGAGGTGGGATTTGAACCCTGGACCTTTTGGTCCATAGTCCGGTACCTTAACTACTAGGCCACCACAGTCCCATTATTATATCATTGTAAAAGAAATTCCCTGACAGCATTGTAGTAAATGATTCAACACTTACTCTTCATTTTTGTTCTCTGAATACCCATTTTTATCTTCCTTCTCCTCTTTCTCCAGAGGCTGCTGTACAGGTGATCTCTCATTTTGCTGCTTCATCTCAGTTGCTTCTTCATTCCATGCCAGTTTCCTTTGCATAGGATATGTACATTTCTTGGGAATCCCCATCTCTTCAACAGAGCTGCTCCTACTGGTGGTCAATGGTACTGATGCTACTGGGCTACAGCTCCCGTCAACGCTATCCACCCTTGGTAAAACAAACAAAGGTCACGCTTAGAAAACACAACCATCTGATGGAAAATTAGGTCACTGATAAGAACAACTGACGTAGAGCCTCTAACCTAGACATATTTTTAAGTGGTTTTGTAAATAAACCATCACACCTAGGTACAATAAAACTTTTACATCATTTGATGATAAAAAAGTCTAATGCTGATCTAATGTATTTCCATAACAAATGTGGGTTCATTTAGACTGCATTCGTTTATACTGCTCACAAAAATTTTGTAGATGTTTCGTTACTACTTTTTGTGAGCAGTATTGTTTCATATCACATTTTCATCTTCAAGCATCTTCTCCATTGCTTCGTGAAACAGAACATGCAAATGCAAATACATTTCCCATAATTCAATGTTACACAGCACCACATTAAATAAAGTCACATATAATGCACATATTTTCATTATTCTACTTAACACTTTTATTTTCAGTATTGTTTTGTATGCCATATTTTTATATTATACTCTTCATAATATTGAATTTTCTCTAAAATATTACTCTACATATTAGATTTTACTTATTACATTTGAAATATGTCTGTTAACAATTATTTAGGTTCTGTTTATGTAAACTATTACTGTATAATTAATCATTAGTTGACCTAGTTTAATTCTTACATGCATCAAATAAGCAGCCCATGGCGGTTTGGTCCTGTCTTGAGTCTTTGGTTTGGTCCTTCCAACGTCTCTTCTTTCTAATGTTTAGAGAGTTTTTTCTTGTCTCTGTCGCCTTAGGTTTGCTCAGCTTGAGACTGGCCTTAAATATTAGATTTATCAATACATCTGTAAAGCTGCTTTGAGGCAATGCTCCATTATAAAAAGTGCTACAGAAACAAATCTGACTTTGTCATCAACAACTACTGGCTTGCGAATTCATCAGTGCTAAAGTGGACCATAAAGAAAAGCAGAGATTTCTCTGTATAAGTCGTTTACAATGTGAACATATAAAGAACGGAGATCAGTTGCAGTTGGTTTGCTTTCACTTTAAAATAACTGAGTTTAGTTTATTTAACGTGAACTATATGTAAAAACATGTATAGACCATTATTTAAACACCCATTATTTAAAGGAACATGTCATGTTTTCTCAGAGTTTATACACTTTTACTTAGAAAATTAGAAAACCATGTAATTTGACAGGAGTGCCCAAACCCACGAATAAGACTACAACTGTACCAAATTGTAGTATACAATTTATCCTCTTCAAGAGCTGATATTAGGATAGAACATCTGTAGTGGTTCATGTTTGTATACAATTATATGTCTAATTATTTCAGTTTATCCTGGTTAGGTTTTTTGGGTGGGGGTGGGGGTTTCCAATATTATGTTATATGAGGACATGCCAAAAGCACAGCAATAGCATTATGTGCTATTATCTGAAATTGCATCCACATTTTTGAGAACAGTAAAGGGATGTACCTGTTTTTTCCCATTGTGCAAAAACTTAACACGCCATGGAAATTACACAATCAGTATAGAACTGCGCAATTAATGTATGGTATTTGAAGGAACTTCTCTGCAGGAAAGCGGACCTGTACATCACACCCTTCCGCTAACAAGCCCAGAACAAATCCTGGGTGTGGACTTAAATATCTGGGCAAAGTATTAACATGCTCTTAAAAAATACACTGACGGACAAAAAAATTAATCACCCAGATAGAAATGTCAGATTACTGCAAAACTCGGCATACAGTTATTAATATGCAAATGTGTAAATGATTACAGATGTGGGCTGAATAGACACAAAAGGGCATAAAAGTGCTTCCCCTACTGTCCAGAAAAAGGCTGCCAGAGGCTACTTATGGGCAGTATACCTCTTGGTGAGAGAATACTAACTGCTAGACATGCCTCTATGATGAACTCAAAGAATTTGCCCTGTCGACAGCCTTTGAGAGGGGGTACATTTTTGGACTGAGAGAAGCAGGATGCTTATGTTCACAAATTGTCTTCCATCTAGGATGTTCTAGCTGTTAGGGGGTGTTGAGACCCATGAGGGCTTGCAAACACTGCAGTCTTTTGACCAGATAGACTACCAGATGAGAGGATCCTTTAATCCACCTACAAGTGTTAGGGTTCCTACCTTCCCCCGTTCAGTCGTCAGTCTTAACTTAACTTGTAACTTAAACTCGCATAAAATACCTGGCCAGGTCCAGGGCCTCAATTATAGAACTGCTGTTGGAGCATGCATCCTTGTCAAGGAGGCTGGAAGGAGAAGAGCTGCTTGATGCCTCCCACAGGCAGTTCTGGTCAGAAAGGATCTGGCTTAGGTGCTGCCGGGAAAAGTGAGTTCCCCAGGCTCTCTTCCTGTAGGCTTCTGCTCTAATTCGTAAGTCTTGCAACTAGTGTGATGGTAAGAGAAGACCTTCAGCATTCAAAAATCACATAGGTTAATAAGAAAACCAACATAATCCACCACCATCAGGAGCAGTAGGGTATTTTTGTTATACAGGTGTGCGCAGTTTAACAGTTGCAATATGCTCTGTAAAGGGGACGCTGACCGTACAGTACCACAGTCACATAGTCCATTTATCCTACTGTCATGTAAATAGAAAGGGTATTTTTTACAATACCATCCTGTCTAAAGGAAAGCCATAACACTTAAGAGGATAGTATGGTCCGCTTGATACTGTTGTTTGACGGAAGCCAAAAATGCATTAATAGACACCATTATGACCAACACGGTAGATCAGCCAGATGAACAGAGATATAAGAAATGTATGTGACCCAGTTTATATATGAGACTTGCACAAATTAGGGGATATTTCAGTTTGAAATATCCCCTTATGAAATATCCTCTACTACTTACAATAGAACAAGCACATACACATATGAACGCCATTTACAGCTTGTTACAAATATGTAGCGGAAGTCATACACACAACCATGAATTTGCACAAAAAAGTCTCCAACACATAAACGGAGGGATAAGTCTCCAATCCAAACGTGAACTAACGAGTGAGTTCAAAAAAGGTAGTTACACTCACAAACGCAAATGATGGCCTTTTGTTCCTGTCTTTGCTTGTAGATTTGCATGTTGACTGGCTGTTATAGTGACCACCTCTTTATGGCTGCAATGTCCAGAATTATAGGACAGCTATTTATTTTCTAACATAATTTATCAAAAATGGTACAATCTCTGCCGTTAAACAGAACTGTTAAGCAGCGCATACCTGTATCTCACATTTAATAAGATAAAAAAATAAAAAACATCTTACGTTTACATTACATTTACGTCATTTAGCAGACGCCCTTATTCAGAGCGACTTACAATTACTACAGTCTTACAATCCAAGCAATTGTGGGTTAAGGGCCTTGCTCAGGGACCCAACTGTGGCAGAGGTGGGATTTGAAATCTGGACCTACTGGTCCATAGAACAGTACCTTAACCGCTACCATCACAGTCCCACTTCAATCTTCATTTATTTTGTATAAAAACATATCGAGGTAAATGCCATTCTTTTAACATTGTATAAAACAACACTTTTATAGGGTGGAAATAATAATGCAATTTAAGGACTTACAGAAGCAATTATGGGATTTTTTTAAGAAAAAAAAATATTTTAAAAGATGTTAGAACAAAAGGTATTTATCTTCATCTCCTAAAGTTAAGCAAAACAAAGTTCAGCATAAGTCAGTTCAAAAGTTGTGTTCAAACGTCGCCGTCCCTTATTCATAAAAGGTGTCAATTCTGACAATTTTTTACACCTTGTTATCCTGTGGTGTTTTGAACTGCATCTTACTTTCATTTTGTTGTTTAATGCAGTTAAACCATGTAAATTAATGTGTTACATATAAGAGTAAACTGGGGCATGCCAGTCGTAAAAGATATAAGAAATAAATGGAGAGTGTGCAGAATCATTTCCACACACAAGATGATACATTCATTGTGCTCAAATTAGAGTTTGTTTTATGACTAAGCCATGGATTCATTTGTACGCCTTTCTGTGACCTTAAATCCATGTTTGTCTTTAAGCGACTTTCATGAATAAGGCCCATCAATCCTAGAGAACGATACTCAATGCCAAGATTAGCAGAACACCGGAAAGCGTTGCAGTTTAGCAAATTACTCACTCATAAAATGAGCTCAAATGGATTTCGGACATGGTTACAGACTTCTAAAAAAATATTTAAGTAATGCATATTTAATCCCTTAATGGTGCTTAGGCCTTTAAGGACCAACTGATATATTTGCCTGATACTTTTAAATGGACGACAAATGTGATTGAATCAACCTATAGTCCTGAAAGGGTGAACTGCTGCAGGAAAAAATGCCTTAAATGTTTGTTTCTTTACCCTTTTAAGGTCCATTTAAAAGTATAGGACAAACATGTCACTTAGTCCTCAAAGGGTTAAAGGTTGATTGAACTCTGTTTAACAATAACGGTTTTACTTAAGTCTGTACATACACTAGTTCAAACCTCACTTCTGTTTATTTACCATACAAAGTAAATGTAAAAGTGGTGCTTACAAATAATTTCCTAAATCATTAAGTAGGTGCTTGTTGGTAGTGCAAGCAAATGCAATGCTGTAATTCCTGTACCAAGCATCTGAGGATGCAAAAAACCCCAGCAAAACCACAGTCGAAAAAAAACGTGTTCTGTGGAAACAATAGTGCTTGCTTGCTAACTTTCTGACTTGCTGACTCGTTAGCAGTGAAATTCTCTCTTACACTCGCACAATGCTATTTAATCAAGTATTATGATGACTTAATAAGGCTATCACAGATCAAAGGCTGTAGTAAATATCTTCTAGGATGTCAATTTAGGAAGAAAAAAAAAAAACACAGTTAATGTTTATGTTAATGTAATGGTAATGAAGCACATTATAATGTACTTTAGAGTGGTTTTTATTTTACTGTTTCCCAGTGTAAGAAACCGTACGCCAGATCTCAATAAAAGTAGGTAAACCAGTTCAGCGTACAGCAAGGCAGAAACTTGATTAAATGACTTGTTGGAATCCTATAAATGTCTTATATTGAAAGACACTGGGGTATCAGTACACCCCATTCTGCTGTTAAACTGCCACAGCACTGTCGGGTGACAATTACGTACATTTACATTTATGTCATTTAGCAGACACCCTTATGCAGAGCGAATTACAATTAACAGTCTTACAATCTAAGCAATTGTGGGTTAAGGGCCTTGCTCAGAGACCCAACTGTGACAGAGGTGGGATTTGAACCCTGATGTGAAACCTTCTGATCCATAGTCCAGTATCTTGATCACTAGGTTCCCACCCAACCACCACAGTCCCGTTTACTTAATGCTGTTTCCTGAAAAGTTTCTGTTGATTTGTCAGTTTTTTCTTCATATTGGCCTTTTCTGTCTACCGAGAACAAAAAAATTCTTCTGATCATTTATCGTTAGATTTTTGTAAAATCTGCATCAATCAGATAAAGTAAAAGATAAAGGTTCAGGGAACATACAGTGGCAGCTTGGCAGAAGTGGGATTTCAACCCCGCATCTTCTAGGCTACCACTCTCCTACACATTCACACACAACCTGTGTGAGACTAAACATGCTTAATCATAAAATTTAGTGCATTACAGCTGCTGAATAAACAAACTACATACGGAAAGTGTTTGGCCTGTTCATGAGAATGACAGCGCACTAAACATTGGGGTTTTTTGCATTCCCTGGTATAGGTCATTAATAGACCTAATGCGTGGGTGGTGTCATTAGATGCATTATCGGGTGTGTCATTGTTTGTTTCACAATATATAATAACACCATCTTAACATGTAATTACACAGGCTATATACAAATATATTTATTGCAACCATATATCACAATTTTATTGTATATGTCACTGTAATACAGTTTTATCATTCTTAATAAAAAAAAAAAAGTTAAATATATTGAAAAAAATTATATATATATATATATATATATAAATTATTTCACGGTTTCTATTCTATATATATATATATCTATGTATATAATTCTATACAGGTAAATCTAAGGGAGGCAGCAGGAAATTGGAGTACCAGAAGAAACCCACAGCGACCAAGCCAGGACAAAAACCCAGTTCTCGGGAGCTGACAACACCAACTCCTGAGCCCTTGTGCCATTCCCCACTGCTTCATCGTGCTGCCCACCTCAGCTTTAAAAAGCATGACAATATTTAACAATAAAACTAAATAAAAATGTGTTTTTTTGGTAAACTTTGTGCACCACTTGTCAAGATTATATAAACAAAGGTTATAATTTAAGATTCATTTTCTTTGTATTCTCTTGGCTTTACTTAATAAAAAAGCCAATTTTGAGTCTACAATTCAAATCCAGCTGTAATCTGTACAAATGGAATTAAGATAGTAGAAAGAACTTTGATCTCTTAAAACCCCAAAATAATATCTTGGGACTTTCCAGAATTTAACTGGGAATTTACATGTAGTCGTTTAGGAGCATTTTATTTGCAAGGTCACAAAACTTAGCCTTGTTTATACTTTATATAGATTTGAGTGAGTATTTGCAAAAATGTGAAAGCACCACAGAGCAATTTAACAACAAAGAGAATGAAATGTTATGACAGGCATGCCATTTACCTCATGATACCAGTCATGACCCTGTAAAAACCAAGGACACAAATCAGTTATCAGAGAGATGTGGTGTCATGTCTGCCAGCACCAAATAACTTTCACATGCTAGCATATTAGCTTTCACTAGTTACGGATGTTACCTTATCTTTTAATCTGATAAAAACCCACAAACTGTGGTTTTTCCCTAACCATATCACACCCCTGTCTGTCACATGCTTTAAACATATTTTCTGCACCCTAGAAGTTTTGGATTTGAACATATTATAAATATTTAAGGCACACATACATTAATCTATAATATCTACATAAACAGCTGTAATTATGAAAGTGAAACTCTCAGTATCAACCATATTCTCAGGGCGTAGTGTATGCAAATCCATTTAATCCACATTTAAGTTAAACGCTTTTAGAATTCAAATTATATGATGCTAAGTTAACTAGGCAAAGCGTACTCATAAATAATATATAAATATATATTTTTAAAAATATATGTAAATGATCACAGCTGTGGTCTGATTAGACACTAAATCTTGCCACAAGAGGGCGTAAAAGTGCTTCCCCAGCTGCCCTTTAAAAAGGTTCTCAGAGGCTACTTTTGGACAGCGTACCTCTACGTGGGAGACTGTTGACTGCTAAACATGCCTTTATGATGCATTTGCCTAAAATATGTTGCAGTTGAGTCTCTAGATCCTGCACAGCAAAAGGTTGCCAAAGCTGGCGTTCTATATGGTCACATAAATCTGGTGCCAAGGAAGGCCAAGCAAGTGAAAATCCCTGTTGAAAGCACTGCCATGAGAGGCAGCACGTGGTCCCAGGATGTCCTTCACATATTGCACCTTCGCTGCCACAACAGCTTGTGTGCTTCTAAATGGCTTTTTACTGGATTTTGGAACATGACTACGAGCTCTTCTGATGTTAGGCAATATGCCCTGGCTCACTTTTGGCTTTCCAGAACATTTTTAAGGTGTCTGATGGAGTTGATGTCAAGTTTCAGTGCAAGCCAGCCAAGTTCTTGAAAGTTCGCAAAACAATTTCCTATGGACTATGTTCATGGACAGCAGGGCAAAAAGTTGATGCACTACTGGAAGTTGTATTGAATTACTGGAAGTGGAAATCTATGAATGTGTCATATTAAGCATTACTGAGGTTATGCTCTATATTACAAATCTGTGAAGTAATTAGAAGGGGTGTCATATATAAACGCATAAACAAAATTTAATGCACCTCGTTGACTTTGTGAATAACCTTATTTGTCACCGAAGCAAATGCAAATGACTAATACATGAAGAAATAAAGATGCAATTGTGAATCTGAAAAAATGCATGTCACACAATGAACCCATACACTGTATTTAATATTTGTGGTATTCTTTTTCAGCATGACCATAATGCCAGAAGACAGGGTTATGTGTCTTACCTCTTCTCCTACAGTCCTGGATCTGACCCAGACCCCATCCCTATAACTGTAGCAAAGAGGAGAGCAGAAGTTAATGCTATATTCAGTCTTCCTCTTCCTGCAAACACAATTTTATATCGTGAGGCAAATCATTTCTTGGAAACACTGACTTGTACAATGATAAGGACAAATTTTAGATCGTTCCCCTGTAGGAACCATGACATGATTTTTCCTGCAACGCTTGCAAACAGTTTATGTGCTGAGGCAACAAAACAGTTCCAATGTTCACTAAATCACTGACGTTTTATTCTTCCGAGGTCTTTAGACAAAAGGAAAAATGCAGACGATGCTGACTGAAACACTTAACCTGCTTTCTTTTATGACCGTATCAAACATGTCATGTCAACAAATCATTACATTATTGATTTCAAACAGCTAAAACGAAAAAGTTTCCTTCACTCTTCAGAGAGGAATGTGTATGAAAGCAACATGGCACTTTCGAACAGCCACTCATATAGACAACGCTATTTAACTCTATTATCTATATGACATAATGGCTCATAGAACTAATACAGGCTGGCAAAAATAATAAGTGTTCATAGACATGCATACAGTTTCTGTACAATACAACGTATTGCCATAACATTAAAACCAGACTGACGAGTGAAGTGAATAATGTTGACAGTGTGATGCTCTTGGCAATGTTCTGCTGGGAAACCTTGGATCCTGACATATGGATATGAATTTGACATGTACCAACTACTTAAGCAATGTTGCAGGCGAAGTCCACCTTTTCATTTAAATGACATTCACATGTATTCCCAATGGCAGTTGCCACGTTCAGCAGGAAAATCCTGTCACACTATTAACACATGACAAAGAATTTGATGTGTTGACTTGGCCTAAAAATTACCAGATCTAAATCCGGTCAAGTTCTGTCCTATCCATGAAGGACTAAAAGTATCTGCTGATTATATAAAACACTCTAAAACACCATCAGAAGCCTTGTGGAGTCAATGCCTTCATGACTGGCACCTTGAAATTATGAAGGAAACATAAACAATTTTAGGCAAGTGGTTTTAATGTGATGGTAATATATGTGGTATGGCTTCATATTTCTTAGCAATTTGACACAACCAGAATTTAAAATTCATTTTTTATTCACTTTTTTATAATCATTGATACTGAAATTAAGTTCACAAGTAAGTTACAAATAGTAAGTTACAAATAGTAAGTAACCGATGAACATAGAATGGGGGCCAAAAGTCTGAAACCTCTGGTGAAAATGCTTGGTTGGATATTTGTGGTTCACTGTTGTGGACCACATGTCTGTTCTGTGGTTTCCTCCACAGTCACTTGACCTTATCCAATCAAACCATTTGAATCCCACCAGTACCTTCCCACTATGTCAGGCATCACAGTGGCACAATCAACCATGTCTGAGTGATGGGAGACTGGATAAGAGGATCATTCAAAGGAAGCCCTCTGCCTGCCTTGCTATGGACTGACATCCTTTCCAGGGAACACTTACATCCACACCTGGGCTGCGTCTGAAATCGCATACTTTGACAGTACGCACTAGATTCGATTAAGTACGCACTGCTCGACCGTTAAAGCAGTACGCTCTAAGTACGCAAGTATGCAGTATACGCAGAACCTCGGACGCACTACGCCTGCCATCTTATCAATGTCATGTGACGCATGACGTCACACCACCAACAAAAAATCGCCTCCATTCAGTTCAATTATAATTCAATTATTAATTATTTAAAAATATTTTTCATTTTTTGTATATTTAATTTGAAATTTGTAAACCGTCACCTCAGCGCTGTCAGCTATTTTACTTAATCAGCATCGAACACTTTCGCTGCTCCAGTTGAATAATGGGATGGGATAGTGTGCTTTGGTTGCATACTTAAAAATGGCTGCCGATTAAGGATGTCATCCGGGGGCCTTTTCGCGTAATGTTTTAGGCAGACTTTGTATTCGGACACACTAAATGCTCTCACCTACTGCTTTCGCGTACTATATAGTATGGAAGTACGCGATTTCGGACGCAGCCCTGGTGTTCTCCATCGTGGAAGAAGGAAAAGCAGAGTAAAAATCATTTAAAAATATCCCCCAGGTGGCGTAGTGGCAATCTCTGGTTCAAGCCTTGCCATCTGGGCAAAATGGTTGTTTCACAGGCATGACTGTACCCATCTGAGAGAGGAGGCCAAACATCCAGCCCTGCAACAAAAATGAACAGTGGACCCATTCAGGGTACTAACACCCTGTGTATTTCGGGATGAGTTTCCATACAACAGTGTTAATAAAATATGGTTACAGTTGAAAAAAGGCATACTCAGATGCACACCTCACAACAGTGGGTGAAGCAGCCTTCTCTATTTGTTCTTGCTTTAAAGGCTGTGGCTCTGGATAGAGAGTCTTCTCTTTAGGGCTTGACTTCCTGCTGGGGCACTGCTGGTTTTTCTTTCTCTTACTCTGTTAATAGAAGCATATGACAAGAGGACTGATAAAGCTAACCTATGCCGAGTCATGTGTGAACATCTACAAATTCAGTGTTGGGAAAATATACTGTTTGGTGATACCTTCTCAGAAGAGATAGTCTCCCTCTGGCATGGCCGAAGCTCTTGTAGGTCCACCTTTTGGCGTAAATTTGGCACTTTGGGTGGAAGGGCTCCTTTAAAGCTCCTCCTGTACTCACTCTCCTTTACCGCAGGATTAGCCTTAAAAGGTGAAACTGACCCATTGCTGTTGTACAGCATCTAGAGCAACGGACATTAACGGACATGAGTTGAATACATGAATTAATGGCCTGTCTTAATTTGGAGCCATTATTAGAGAAAATTGACGTGATTTACGTCCAGCTAGAACAACCATCGCTAAACAAAGGGGTTGGCATACCTCGCCAGTTATCAGCCACCTACAAAGCAGTCTTGAGTCCCTTTCTAGGAGGTTTAACCCCTATTTACACATTTACATTTACAGCATTTAGCAGACTCCCTTATCCAGAGCGACTTACAACTTATACAGTCTTACAATTCAAGCAATCGTGAGTTTAGGGCCTTGCTTAAGGACCCAACTGTGGCAGCTTTGGCAGGGGTGAGATTTGAACCTTGAACCATCAGGTTAACCGCTAGGTTACCGCAGTCCCACACCTCAACCCATGTGCATCTATCGACTTAAATGTTGGCAGGATGGGGCAAGGGCTCGTGAATGGGTTACATGGTTATCCTGATGTAGGTCAAGGACTCTTATGACCACCTCCACAATGACAACCTCCTCAGAGGAGAAATACCTGGATCTCCCCACCAGCTTCTAGAACTAAAAAAGCTTTTCAGATGAGAGTTGATGCATCTTCAACACCAAGAAGAAGTCCAGCTGCCTTTAACACAGCTGTATAACGGCATAACTGTATAATCTACCAAAAGTACATATTTGAACATTAAAGCATAAATTTAAGCAAGAACTAAAGACTAAATTTACATTAGCATAAATAAAATGTATGCAATAATTTAAAAAATCCTTAGTGCTCATTTGTTCTTTATTTCTTATCTATCGAAAAGCAACACCCACTCTAGTGTTAAATAAGTTCAAGTTCAAGTTTATTTATTTGTATAGCGCCTTTTACAATGTAGCGTTGTCTCAAAGCAGCTTCACAATATTACACTGTCCTAAAAGGCTAATCCCAAGTTGAGCAAGCCTAGGGGACAGTGGCAGGGAAAAACTCCCTAAAATGGTAGGAAGAAACCTTGGGAGGACCAAGACTCAACAGGGGACCC
>JAVSBV010147541.1:0-15609 GCA_033117975.1 Parotocinclus spilosoma | reverse complement strand
GAGGGTGCGTTTAAAAACCATTAACAGGCGTTAAGCCACACTGATTTCAATTAAACTAAATATGCCTTCTAAAAAGCCAAAACCTATATGTGCAATGGTCCTTGCACATGCAAAAGATGTACTTATGTGAACAGCAGCGATTTAACATTCATATAATGTAATTCATAAAATATAATGTATCGTAAATATAAAGTGTCATATAACTGCATTAGTACGTTTGATTGAAACGGACAGAGAACAATTATTTAGCAAACGATTAGAATCGTTGGCCAGAAAGAGTTTAGATTGGAGGTGCAGACCAAATGGCAGATGTTTTGAAAGCATTAGAAACGTTAAGCATTACTGAGGAAGATTATTTTACTATTGCTCGTTGAACCAAAAGGCAATTGTCGCCCTGTAGTGCTTGTGGAATAGGCCTTCCACAGGATTTAGTTCTAACGTCTGCAATAGAACATTTACTTATTTATCGTAAATTCCTCACTTCCGCCAAAATCTGATGACACTGAACGCAGTGCTTCTTCTTTTCAGCTGCGAATTACATTTGTGCAAATTGCTTTAAGCTAGATGCTGATGTGCGTAGGCAAGAGCTTTTAGGTGTTATCCAAAATTGGCTTACATTATTACACTTATGCAGCAAAAAGGCACTAATTACGACTTCCAAAGACTTTAGCCCTAACGTGCAGTAGTTCTACAAGCATGCTGTGAAAGTAACTTTGTGTAAACCTGCAAAGAAGCATTCTTTCACTTCATTCTTTAAAAACGATTCATTCCTGAAAAGCTTTATTGGAATGCAAAGTGTTTTAGTCTCAGTTGCTGTAGCAAATCGTATATTGCACATTTTGCATGAACGTGATGAAGGTGCGTTTAAAAACCATAACGAGACGTTAAGCAACACTGATTTCAATTAAACTTATGTCTTCTACAAAGCTAAGAATTACATGTGCATTAGCCCTAACCTGCATGCAAAAGATGTACTTTGGTGAACAGCAGCGATTTACCATTCATTCAATATTTAACATGTTTCTTTATTGAAAGACTGCCACAACTAAATGCAGTGTTTTTTTTCTCCCTCAGCTTTCTGTTAAAGTGCCATTGTGCACGTTTGTGAAAACGTGAAAACTATGAAGGACAGTTGATCACTTATCACCGATCCAGTGACAATGTCCATGATCCCTTCTTTTCGTATGCTCTCATGCGTCACAAATGCGTCTTTGTTTTAATTTTATTGATTCATATTCACCCACATAAATACACCAAAAACATTCATTCATAAAGGACTGCCGACACTGAATGTAGTGTTTTTTTCTTCAAATGGCATTTGTGACACGTAAGGTACAACTGCGGACGAGGTTGTGTTTAAGGAAGAGATATATTAACGTTATGCATCAATGACTTTCATGTTAAATTAGCAGAGGACACGAAATACGCCTTCCACAGGGCTTAAACTGTAAAGTGCGTTTAATGCCTTTTTTCGTTTTGGCTCTACGCTAAACGCATTTACTGACCTTAAACCCCCAACCCCGATTTCATTGCATGTAATCATATTGTAAACCGGCGATATACCGGGTTCGTTTAGCGTTGAACACATTTCATCCTTGCGATGGACTGCAACGCAGCCTGCAATGTTCTTCTCTCTCAGATTCTGTGTAAATTTGCATTGTGCACGTTGGTATGGTATGAAATGATATTGGGAGGATGTTTTAAGCAAAATCTTTAAAGTGTTAATAAATCCTTCATGGTTTCACTTAATCAGCAGATGACATTAAAGATGCTGTCCAACAATAATAGCCCTACACGCAAAAGTACTTTCTCAGCTGCTGAAGCAAATTGCATTTGCACTAATATATTGCACATTTGCATGAATGTGAAGAAAGAGATTACAAAAGAAGGTGCGTTTAAAAACCATCAACAGGCGATAAGCAACACTGATTTCAATAAAACTAATTATGCCTTTTAAAATGCCAAGATGTGCAGTAGTCCTAACCAGCATGCAAAATATGTACTTCTGTAAACAGCAGCGATTTAACATTCATTAAACATGTTTTCATTTTTGCATGGTTGACCACTTTGCAATGATTTAGACAGTGTCTTCATTGAAAAATTGCCACAACTAAAGGCAGTGTTTTTCTCTCTCTCAGCTTACTATTAAAGTGGCATTGTGGACGTTTGTATTATACGTGAAAAACTATTGTAGCACATGATGTGCTTCGCCACAGCTGTGTTAACGCAAGAGCTTCAAAAAAGCATTAAGCATGGTTTAAGACTCTAAATATCACAGGGTTTAGCTCTTGTTTAGCGCTTACGTGCAGTAGAACATTAATTAATTCAGCGTCAAACACCGTACTTACCAGGCTGATAGACTGAATGCAGTGGCTCTTAGTTCTCAGCTGCTGAAGCAAATGGCTTTGTACAAATGCCAACCATGTACAAAACCTGAAGAACGACTGGAAAGTGTTTCTGTCTTAAGTAAACAAGAAGAACCGTTGCAGCCGAAGCTGTTCAAGCACAAGCTTTATTAGCGTTAATCAAAACTGACTTACAGAGTTTATACTCCTGTGAAAGGCAGCGATAAAACATTCCTTTAGTGTTAAACAACGTTTCTTCCTTGAAACACCTCCGACTCTAAATGCAATGTTTATCTCTCTCAGATGCTGTGGCAAATTGAATTGTGCACGTTTGTATTAAAATGTAATGCAGAGGAAGATGTTTTAAGCAAAAGCTTTAAAGTGTTAACCACTCGTTCATGCTTTCACAAAATCAGCGGATGACATTAAAGATGCTGGCCAACAAGATTAACCCTACACCTGCAATAGTACTGACTACTGTATCAGTGTTACTGTAAATGCAATTAGTACTTTTGAGTGAAACGGACAAAAAACAATAGTTTAGCAAACGATTAGAAACGTTGCCCAAAAAGAGTTTAAATCAGATTTCAGGTGCAGACCAAATGGCAGATGTTTTGAAAGCATTTGAAACGTTAGTAACGTTAAGGTGCTTTTTGTATCAAAAGGCAATTGTCGCCTGTAGTTTCTGTGGAAAAGGTTAGTTCCAACGTGGGCAGTAGAACATTTACTCATTCATCGAAAGACTGACGACACTGAATGCTGTGGTTTTTCTTTTCAGCTGCGAATGACATTTGTTTATAATTGGTTCAAGCAAGATGCTGATGTGTGTAAGCAAAAGCTTTTAAGCGTTGTCCAACACTGACTTCCATTATATCACTTATGCAGCAATAAGGCACTAAAGACTTAAATACTTCCAAAGCCCTGACATGTGCAGTAATCCTTCAAAGCATGCTGTAAAAGTAATTTTAGGTAAACCTGCAGAAGCATTCTTTCAGCGATTCTTTCACATCTGCATGAACGTGAAGAACGATTACAGAAGAGGTTGCGTTTGAAAACCATTAACAGGCGTTAAGCCACATTGATTTCAATTAAACTAAATATGCCTTCTAAAAAGCCAAAACCTATATGTGCGATAGTCCTAACCAGCATGCAAAAGATGTACTTATGTGAACAGCAGCGATTTAACATTCATATGTTTAACATGTTTCTTCATTGAAAGACTGCCACAACTAAATGCAGTGTTTTTTTCTCGCTCAGCTTGCTATTGACGTGGCATTGTGCACGTTTGTATTACATGTGAAAAACGATTGTAGCACATGATGTGTTTTGCTACAGATGTGTTAACGCAAGAGCTTGAGAAAAGCATTAAGCATGGTTTAAGACTCTTAATATGGCTTTCATAGGGTCTAGCGATAACGTGACTAACGCTACTAGCGCTAACGATAAACCATTCCTTCAGTGTTAAACACGTTTCTTCCTTGAAAGATTGCTGACTCTAAATGCAATGTTTCTCTCTCTCTCTCTCTCTCTCTCTCTCTGATGCTGTGTCAAATTGAATTGCGCACGTTTGTATGAAGATGTAAAGCAGAGAAAGATGTTTTAAGCAACATCAACAGAAAGATGTTTAGTGTTAACCAATCTTTCATGCTTTAACTAAATCAGCAAATGGCATTAAAAATACTGTCCAACAAGATTAGCCCTACACGTGCAAATAGTACTAATTACTGTATCAGTGTTTCTGTACTTTGTAAGCGTTAGAAACGTTAAGCATTACTTCCAAAGACTTTAGCCCTAACGTGCAGTAGTTGTACAAGCATGCTGTGAAAGTAACTTTGTGTAAACCTGCAAAGAAGCATTCTTTCACTTCATCCTTTTAAAACGATTAATTCCTGAAAAGCTTTATTGGCATGGACTGCAAAGTGTTGATGTAGCAAATCGTATATTGCACATTTTGCATGAACGTGAAGAACGATTACAGAAGAAGACGCGTTTAAAAACATAACGAGACGTTAAGCAACACTGATTTCAATTAAACTTAATATGCCTTCTAAAAAGCTAAGATGTGCATTAGCTAAGATGTACATGTGCATTAGCCCTAACCTGCATGCAAAAGATGTACTTTGGTGAACAACAGGGATTTAACATTAATTCAATATTTAACATGTTTCTTCTTTGAAAGACTGCCACAACTAAATGGAGTGTTTTTTTCTCTCTCAGCTTGCTGTTGAAGTGCCATTGTGCACGTTTGTATTACACGTGAAAACTATGAAGGACAGTTGATCACTTATCACCGATCCAGTGACAATGTCCATGATTCCTTCTTTTTTGTATGCTCTCATGCGTCACAAATGCGTCTTTGTTTTAATTTTATTGATTCGTATTCACCCACGTAAATACACCAAAAACATTCATTCATAAAGGACTACCGACACTGAATGTAGTGTTTTTTTCTTCAAATTGCATTTGTGACACGTAAGGTACAACTGCGGACGAGGATGTGTTTAAGGAAGAGATCTATTAACGTTATGCATCCACGACATTCATGTTAAATTAGCAGAGAACACGAAATACGCCTTCCACAGGGCTTAAACTCTAAAGTGCGTTAAACGCCTTTTTTCCTCGAAAGGAAAAAATACAACATTGAATGCAGTGGCTCTTCTTTTTATCTGCAAATGACATTTGTGCAAATTGGTTTAAGCAAGGGCTTTAAAGCCTTACCCAACACTGGCTTACATTATTACACTTGTGCAGCAATAAGGCACTAAATACGACTTCCA
Organism: Parotocinclus spilosoma; assembly: GCA_033117975.1. NCBI lineage: Eukaryota > Metazoa > Chordata > Actinopteri > Siluriformes > Loricariidae > Parotocinclus > Parotocinclus spilosoma. The sequence goes on along the minus strand of JAVSBV010147541.1, from coordinate 10,487 downwards.
AAGACTTTAGCCCTAACATGTGCAATAGTCCTACAAGACAGTTAAAGAGTAATTATAACCAGTATGCTGTTTGAGTAATTCTGTGTAAACTTACTTTTGTAAGTCTTGTAGGACAATTAACACGTTAGGGCTAAAGTCTTTGGAAGTCGTATTTAGTGCCTTATTGCTGCACAAGTGTAATAATGAACAGCGTTAAACGCAGTACTTCTTTTGCAAGGCTGTTGACACACTCTACGTGTTTTATCTCATCTTGTCTAGTACATTTGTATGACACATAAAGAAGAAGAAGTTTTGAAACTCATTAACTGACCTTAAACCCCCAACCCCGATTTCATGAGTTTAATTAAACTAGGTGTGGCGTGAAGCTCAGCGCTAACAGTCCTAATCATTGTATGTAATCATATTGTAAACCGGCGATATACCGGGTTCGTTTAGCGTTGAACACTTTTCATCCTTGTGATGGACTGCCAACGCGGCCTGCAATGTTCTTCTCTCTCAGATTCTGTGGCAATTTGCATTGTGCACGTTGGTATAGTATGAAATGATGTTTGGGAGGTTTAAGGATGTTCTAAGCAAAATCTTTAAAGTGTTTATAAATCCCTCACGATTTCACTTAATCAGCAGATGACATTAAAGATGCTGTCCAACAATATTAGCCCTACACGCGCAAAAGTACTTTCTCAGCTGCCGAAGCAAATTGCATTTGCACAAATATACTGCATATTTACATGAACATGAAGAAAGAGATTACAAAAGAAGGTGCTTTTAAAAACCATCAACAGGCGATAAGCAACACTGATTTCAATTAAACTAATTATGCCTAAATTGCTAAGATGTGCAGTATTCCTAACTAGCATGCAAAAGATGTACTTCTGTAAACAGCAGCGATTTAATATTCATTCAAGATGTTTCTTCATTGAAAGACTGCCACAACTAAATGCAGTGTTTTTTTCTCTCTCCGCTTGCTATTAAAGTGGAATTGTGCACGTTTGTATTACACGTGAAAAAATTGTGGCACAGAATGTGTTTCGCCACATTTTTGTTAACGCAAGAGCTTGAAAAAAAAACATTAAGCATGATTTAAGACACTAAATATGTCTTTCAAAGGGTTGGTTTAGCGCTTTACGTGCAGTTAGTTCTCAGTTGGTGAAGCAAATGGCTTTGTACCAATGTGAACCATGTACAAAACCTGAAGAACGACTGGAAAGTGTTTCTGTCTTAGTTAAACAAGAAGTACGGTTGCAGCCGAAGATTTGTTTAAGCACAAGCTTTATTAGCGTTAATCAAAACTGACTTACAGACAGTCATAAGATGTGCCGTAGTCCTTAAACGGGTGTTGACACAATGGAAAGTGTCTGCTGTAGCAAATTTCATATTAAGCTTTTGTAAGAACGTAAAGAACGATTACAGAAGACGTGTTTAAAAGCAATAACAGGCGTTAAACAACACTTATTTCACTTACACTAAACTTGTCTTCTACAAAGTTAAGCCTGTCCTAGTCCAATCCAGTAGTCCTGACCAGCATGCAAACATATACTTCTGTGAAAGGCAAAAACATTCCCTCAGTGTTAAACACGTTTGGAGACCTCCGACTCTAAATACAATGTTTATCTCTCTCAGATGATGTGGCAAACTGAATTGTGCACGTTTGTATGAAAGTGTAATACAGATGAAGATGTTTTAAGCAAAAGCTTTAAAGTGTTAACCAATCGTTGATGCTTTCACAAAATCAGCGGATGACATAAGATACTGGCCAACAAGATTAACCATACACCTGCAATAGTACTGACTACTGTATCAGTGTTATTATACTGTATGTACTGCATTAGTACTTTTGAGTGAAACGGACAAAGAACAATAATTTAGCAAAGACGCCCAGGAAGAGTTTAAATCAGATTTCAGTTTTTGTGGAATAGGTTAGTTCCAACGTGTGCAGTAGAACATTTACACATTCATTGTCAAATGCCTTACTTCATCGAAAGGCTGACGACACTGAATGCTTCGGTTCTTCTTTTCAGCTGCGAATGACATTTGTTTATAATTGGTTCAAGCATGATGCTGATGTGTGTAAGCAAAAGCTTTTAAGCGTTGTCCAACACTGACTTCCATTATACCACTTATGCAGCAATAAGGCACCAAAGACTTAAATACTTCCCTGACATAGCATTCTTAGTAGTAAGCCTCCAAAGCATGCTGTAAAAGTAATTTTGGGTAAACCTGCAGAAGCATTCTTTCAGCAATTAAACACTGTTCATTCGTGAAAAGCTTATTGACATGGAATGCAAAGTGTTTCGGTCTCAGTTGCTGTAGCAACTCCTATTGCACATCGCATGAACGTGAAGAACGATTACAGAAGAGGGTGCGTTTAAAAACCATTAACAGGCGTTAAGCCACACTGATTTCAATTAAACTAAATATGCCTTCTAAAAAGCTAAGTCCTATATGTGCGATAGTCCTAACCAGCATGCAAAATATGTACTTCTGTGAACAGCAGCGATTTAACATTCATATAATGTTTAATATGTTTCTTCATTGAAAGACTGCCACAACTAAATGCAGTGTTTTTTTCTCGCTCAGCTTGCTATTGACGTTGCATTGTGCACGTTTGTATTACATGTGAAAAACGATTGTAGCTGGATGTGTTTTGCTACAGATGTGTTAACGCAAGAGCTTTAAAAAGGCATTAAGCATGGTTTAAGACTCTAAATATGCCTTTCACAGGGTTTAGCGCTAACATGCAGTAGAACTTCAATCATTCAGCGTTAAACACCTTATTTTGCAGTGGTTCTTCTTTCTCAGCTGCTGAAGCAAATGACAACCATGTGCAAAACCTGAAGAACGACTGGAAAGTGTTTCTGTCTTAGTTGCTGTAGCATATGGTATTGTGCACATTTGTAATAAACAAGAAGAACGGTTGCAGCTGAAGATTTGTTTAAGCACAAGCTTTATTAACGTTAATCAAAACTGACTTACAAACTGCATTTAGTTGTGGCAGTCTGATAGGTATAAGATGTGCAGTAGTCCTTAAACGGGTGTTGACACACAATGCAAAGTGTTTAACTCGCAGTTGCTGTAGCAAATGTCCTATTAAACATTTGAATAGTCGTAAAGAACAATTACAGAAGATGATGTGTTTAAAGGCGATAACAGGCGTTAAACAACACTTATTTCACTTACACCAAACATGTCCTCTACAAAGTTAAGCCCTAGCTGTACAGTAGTCCTAACCAGCATACAAAACATATGCCTCTGTGAAATGCAGCGATAAAACATTCCTTCAGTGTTAAACACGTTTCTTCCTTGAAAGACTGCTGACTCTAAATGCAATGTTTATCTCTCTTTGATGCTGTGGCAAATTTAATTGTGCACGTTTGTATGAAGATGTAAATCAGAGGAAGATGTTTTAAGCAAAAGCTCTAAAGTGTTAACCAATCTTTTATGTTTTAACTAAATCAGCAGATGACAATAAAGATACTGTCCAAATAGATTAGCCCTACAGGTGCAAATAGTACTAACTACTGTATCAGTGTTTTTGTACTGTATGTTATGCATTAGTACTTTAGTACTGAGAACAATTTAGCAAACGTATAGAAAGGTTGCACAGAAAGAGTTAAAATAAGATTTCACTTTAGGTGCAGACCAAATTGCATTGTCTAAACGTGTGACAGATGTTGTGAAAGATTTTGAAAGCTTTAAGCATCACTGTGAAAAATGCTTTTACTAAGCAGCTCTTTTTAGGTGCTTGTTGTACTAAAAGGCAATTATGACCTGTAGTTTTGTGGAATAGGCCTTTCATAGGGTTTAGCTCATATGTGGAGAAGAACATTTAACTGTCTTCAACACCGGAGGCAGGTCCCACCAGAGTGCAGCCAAGAACCTCCCACTAAGGACTTTATAATCTATTCTGTTTTATAATTTCGTTCATTTTTTAATTTTTCTATTACTAATTTAACTGTTGTAACTAATTTGTTAATTCAATACTGTGGTTTGATATACTTTGGTGTTTATTTAGTTAGCATAGGCCATCATGGAGGATGGGTCCCCTGTTGAGTCTTGGTCCTCCCAAGGATTCTTCCTACAATTTTAGGGAGTTTTTCCTTTCCACTGTCGCCCTAGGCTTGCTCAACTTGGAAAGTGTAATATTGTGAAGCTGCTTTGAGACAATACTCTATTGTAAAAGGCGCTTTATAAATAAACTTAAATTGAATTGAATTGAATTGAACCTTTCTTGAATTGAATTGAACTCATTCAGCGTTAAACACCTTACTTCCTCGAAAGGCTGACGACACTGAATGCAGTGTTTTTTCTTTTAAGCTGCAAATGACCTTTGTGCAAATTGGTTTTAGCAAGATGCTGATGTGTTTAAGCAAGAGCTTTAAAGCGTTAACCAACACTGCCTTACATTATTACACTTAATTAAAAAAAACTCAATTGACAGGGACTGCAAAGTGTTTCAGTCTCAGTAGCTGTAGCAAATTTCATAATGCATGAATGTGAAGCACGTTTACATAAGAGGGGGCGTTTAAAATCATCGACTGGCGTAGCAACAATAATTTCACTTTAACAAAGTATGCCTTCTTCAGAGACAAGCCTTACATGTCCAGTGCAAAACATGTACTTCTGTGAAAAGCAACGATATAAGATTTATTTAAGTGCTTCTTCACTAAAAGACTGCTGACACTAAATGTTTTTTCTATCTCAACTTGCTTTAACAAACGGCATTGTGCACTTTTGTATGATACGTGTAGAACAATTGCAGAAGAGGATGTATTTAATTGCTAAGAGGATGTGTTTAATTGCTATGTTAACCCAAGAGCAGGATTTCAGTGAAGCAGCAATAAGACAGTAAATATGCCTTCAATACAATACAATATCAATTCAGCGTTAAATATAGTTCTTCCTTAAAAGACTTGCTGACATCTTTTCATTTTTAAAAATAATGTGTAATAGGCTTTCCACAGGGTTAAGCTGCACCATGTGAAGAACATTCACTCATTCAATGTGTCGAAAGGCTGACGACACATTGCAGTTTTTCTCCTTTTCAGCTGCAAATAACAATTATGAAAACTGTTTTAAGCGACATGCTGGTGTGTTTAAGCAAGCGCTTTAAAGAGTTAACCAACACTTACACAGTTACACATTATTACACTTACACAGACTTTTCCTAACATTCTGCTGTAAACGTAATTTTGTGTAAACCTGCAAAAGGTTACACAAAAAGGTTAAACGCCTTACTTCCTTTGCAAGGCTGCCGACAGTGACTGCAAAGGTTTTCTTTCTCAATCGCAGATAGAAAGAATGATTGTAGAAGAAGTTTTTAAAAGCATTAACTGGAGTTAAGCAACGTTGATTTCATGAGTTTACTTAAACTAAATATGCCACAAAGCTTAGCAGTCCTTAACCATAATACACAACATGTATTTTTTTGTAAACCGGATATAGGACATTCATTCCGCGTTGTGAAGGACGGTCGTCACGGGCAGCTGTGGCAAATTGTATTGTTCATGTAGCACTTTTTAAGGTGCTTTCTGTACCAAATGTTAATTGTTGCATGTAGTTTTTTGAAAAATACTGTGGAAAAGGCCTTTATGCTCTGAAACGCTGCTGAACTGAATAAAGTGTCTATTTGTAACTGTACTGTCACCGTCGTATCTTGTTACCTATTGACTCAAAACCAATTCTGGCCAAATATATTTTCTTGCTTGGTCTAGGGACACCCTGAGGTGACTTGCGTTGAGCCCATGAGCCCATATTTCGAAGGAGCCATAAAGCCTATGGCCTATTATGGATAAGTATTCAGTCAGATTGTTGTATGCTGATAATCAAGGCATGAGGCCTTTGAAGTTCTGTGAGGTTGATGGCAATTATCCCCTGGCAGGCCATTGATGTAAATCAGTTTTCGACATATGGACTGTGACTGCGCCAACCTCAAGTTTCATCATCAAGTCATTTTTACTCTTGTTTATTTTTTTTTGCACTATGGTCTTGAAGTTTAATTGGCACCCTACTTTTGGGGACCACTTTAATTCAGACACAATTTTGTCTCACAGATACACAATTTTGCACGCTTGTTGCAGAGGGCACCCTGAGGTGATAGTTTTTCCTATGGAGGACCAGCTCCTAAAGTTGCATTTTACTAATTTATTAAGGAATTATTTCCTTAAAAAATAGGCATTAATTTGCCTAAAGAAAACACTGCACAAAGCAAGAGAACTGTTGTCAACTAACAAATGTGCATAAAAGCATAAAACCTTCACAATTCACATTCTGTGCCTGAGTTTTGTATAAAGAGAAATGGGCATATGAAGCTTTATATGCCATTATGCCATGCCACGCAAAGTCGTTACTTCTGACTTTGCGTTGCAAATTAAGTTTACTGCATCAATTTCTGAGCTTGGCTGCGTCCGAAATCACATACTTTGTTTTCGGACACACTACACTACTACACTGCTTTCGCGTACTATATAGTATGGAAATATGCGATTTCGGACGCAGCCCTTGTGTTTACTCCCTTCATTGCTGTTCTATGAATTTCGTCCGGAAGCTGCGGCCGAAGTCACAGTTGGCTTCTGGGTCGTGTAGTTCTTTAAAATTACGTTACTGTAGGTTTCTAAAAAGAAAAAGAAAACGACAAAATGGCAGTGCCTATTCTATGATTGTCTTTTGTCTAATTTATTGGATCCCGCTCCTGTCTGCTCCCGTTAACTTTTTATCCTGTACCTTCCCAATCACGTTAGTAGTAGTTAAGTTGAGTCCCATCCTGCAGGAATCCTGCAGAAATCTTGTGACCCGTGGGATTCCTGTAAAAATGTCAGCCTCTACCCTTTGCTCTATAGCTATATGGACTTTGCTCTATAGCTATATGCTCTATAGCTCTATGATTCAGACAGTTTTCAACCTACAGAATGTGGAAGTCTTGGTCTCGTTTGCACACTAAAATGCCATTGAAACTCCGAGGTCTCTGCCGGCAATGGTGTCTATGGGGTTCCCACCGCTACAAACATTGTCTTTGGAAGATGCCGCTAACAGATCATTGTTTACAATTGAATACAAATACAAATTAATTCAAATTTTAACCAACCACCACACAATTTGATAACCTTGGTCCACTGAGGACTTTGGCAAAGACCCTGGTTCCCAGGCAGTCATTGAAACCAGTCAGATTTCATCCTACATCCACAAAATTTGGTAGACCCTAAATTAATATGGGGATGCTGTTAAAGACCCTGAGGTCCTTGAAAAATGCCCCAGGGACCATGTTTGGTCATTGCCTGTAAATTAGCCAGTTTTTACCTATGGCCACACAATTTGACATACTTGGTCCCGGTTAGCAAATTCTCTGGGCAGCTTGGAATGTTAGTGACATTCATTTTGTCAGTTTGCCACATTTCTTTAACCGGAAAGGTGATGCCATGGCTCTGTCTAAAGTGCTCCAGTGCCCTAACAGAGCATTAAGTATAATTTATTCAGATTTCAACCCACTGCCACAAAATTTGACAAGTTTTTTCCAAGGGGGCACCCTGAGGTGCTAATCAATAATCTTGATTGGTCATTGAGTGTAAATCAAAAAAGTTTTTTTCTATAGCCACACAATTTGACAGACTTGGTTCCAGATTGCAAATGCCCTGAGGTGCCTGGAATATTTTTGACATTTATTTTGTCATTTTGTCACTCTCAAAGGCTCCCCTTAATCTGAAATGTGATGCCTTGGGGTGACATGGGTCTATTGAAGGTCTGTCTATGGTGTTCCAGTGCCCCTATCAGATCAATAACTATAAAGTCAGATTTCAATCCACTACTACAAAACTTGGCAAGTGTTTTTTGGTGCTGCAGGGGCCCCATGAAGGCTAATGACTGCAATTCTATCTGATTTCAGCCTAATTCTACAAATACCAGATTCTTGTGTTTGTCTATCATAGAATTGACCTCGTTTATTGGTAGTCTCGGTAGTCTCAGTTGCCAGGTGGAAAAAACGCCGCGGATCCGGGAGCAATGAACCACACTTTAAGCAAGCAGTCTGATTTTATTGAACTGTATGTTACCGGGGCGGACCAGGTCCATACTGCCTGCAGCACATGAGATAGGAAAGGGAATGCTGTTATGCTGCGGTATTAATTAGAGGGCTAGTTGTGACGATATTTAAAAGGCATTGGCTTATGCGTGGTCTGATTTAGACGAAGATAATTATTGTCCAGGCCCCATACAATTGGTAGGACTGTGAGTAATTCAGCTAAGGTTGTGTTCGAATGAGTAATAGGGAAGGGGCTCCCTCAATCATGTGGCATTAGGGCACAGACTAAGCAGGTTTCTGAAAGATTTTTTTTTCACAGAGAAATTGGCATAATGCCAAAACATATGTTCCTGATATCCTATGTGGTCTACAGGGCCTGCAGCTTTCAGATTAACGGCAGTTTTAACGATCAAAAATATGCCTTTAGCAAAGAGGCAGACACCCAGGGCCAGATAGGCCAGGCTGGTGGCTGTCATCTTGCAGGAGTACATCTCCCTCACATCTTCACTGGTTTAGCGGCTGGACTCACTAACAATCCACTCTTCGGCTAGCGGCTGGTCCAGGAGGGACCCTGAAAAGGACGTCAGCTGTTGTCACAGATTACTGAAACACAGAGAGTGAGAGTTAAGTAGATGTCACAGGTATTGTTTTACTTTCTGGGGCCCGTTTCACTCGACTGGCATGGATTAACTGTGGAAAAAGATCAGTTAGGATAGCAGTACGAGACACAGCGAGCACTTCTGCTGTTTCACTATATAAGGGCTCACTGAAGCATGAGCTCTGTTTGTCCAGTTGTTTAATCAGCACTTTGTCCCCAATCTGGAATGAGTGTGCGTTATTCAAGGGAATTTTGGGCTTTCTTGCATTTGCCCGTGTCCAATATTCGTCTAGTACTTTCACAAGACCAGCAGAGTACTCGCTGAGGTGAACTACAAGATCAGTTGTACAGACAGCCTGCATGCCCATTCGCCATGGCAGGGGAAAAGAATGTGAAATGTCCAATTCATTTTAATTCACTACAGAGCAATTGTGTGTGAAAGGCGTTCCTTTATTGGAGTCCAGACCCACTGCGCTACCATACCTGGATATGATTTTACTTGCACATGGGGATGCTTCTACCCAACGGGAGAATTTATCCACTACCACTAGGTTTGGATGGATTGTTTTGAGCACATATAACACATTTGGCCATGTAGTTAAGAGTATCAGTACATTTTGAATGATAGATTTCAGATTCTTCCAAAATCATGGGCTACGCCAAATGCCTATCTGGAATCTGTGTAAATGGTTACATTCTGATCTTGACACAGGATGCAGGGCTCTAGTCAGAGTGTAAAGCTCTGCAGCCTGAGCAGACAAAAAGGAAGGCTGTGGGCCTCCAAGACTTCATCTGGCAGGCGACATACAGCATAGCCACAGAGATAGACACTATCTGAAGGTTTAGAGCAGGAGCCATCTACGAACAGACAGTCACCTGTTGACAGAGGGAGATAAGAAAGGTCAAATCTGATACTGGTTTCAAACGTAATGCAATTCAAACAATCATGATCATCAGGAGGAAGACAGTCGTCTTGTGTGTTTAGGAGGCGCTGTAGAGCATGTGCAACAGTGTTAAGAGAGGAAGTTGCTTTGACTGTCAGATTTTCAGTGGCCAATAAAATTGTCTTATAACCTGATCTCCATTGAGATGACATATGCTGCGTGTTTAGGTGGTGTAAAATATGGGTGACCTGGTCAAAGGATGTGATAGCACAATTTTCTCAGCGTTTGTAACCATTAATGCACAGGCAGCGACAGCATGCAGGCACAAGTGAAAACCTTGAGCCACTGTGTCAAGAGATTTGGATAGGTAAGCACAGGGACACATACCACCACCATGTTCCCAAGCCAAAACAGCAGAGGCTGTGCCCTGCTGGTGTGAGACCCATTAATGTAAAGGCAGTTCATAGTTGGCTAGGCCTAGAGCGGGGGCCTGGCACAGGGCCTGCTTGAGGGATGAGAATGCGGTGATCATGTCCTCAGTCCATGGGAGAGGCTGATCCAGTGGGTCAGTGTGGCGTATTGGCAAATCTCAGTATCTTGTTATGCAGCAAGAGCCTTGTGAGAGTTCATGTCCGAGGTATTGAACAGTGGCCTGGCAGCACTGTAGTTTTGTTCTGTACACCTTAAAACCCTGCTCCGCTAGTCGTGTGAGCAGTAGCAGTGTAGCCTGTTGGGCTAGAGCCAGAGGGAAGGGTAAGGTCCGCTAGTGCATTACCGTTGGCAGTTGCAAAAACTGCAGGGGAGTCAATGTAACGTTGTGGCAATCTCGTCCATGTGTACTGCCTGCCCCAGTGCGTCAATTCAAACAGAGGCTGGGTCTCCTTTTCAACAGGAATGCTGAAAAAGGCAGAACACAAATCAACCACAGAAAAACAACTATGATTATGAGGAATGCTAGACATAATGGCAGGTGCATCAGGTACAATTGAGTTTA
>JAVSBV010147532.1:0-15610 GCA_033117975.1 Parotocinclus spilosoma | reverse complement strand
GGGGCCAGGTCATCGTTTATTCCAACGGCATTCCATCTCCGTTCGGGTCGCGGTTCTGACCATCGGCGTTCTTGCGCTCTTCCGTGCTCCTTAGAGGCAGTGGTGAAGTCCGGGGGCTTATTAGGGCCGAAGGACTGGTATGGACGGGTAACATCTGAGGTATTTAGTATTTGGTTGTGTCTCATTATTTCCCCATTCTTATTATACGGCGTGGGATAAACTTATACTGCATATTTGGGTCTAACTAAAAACACCTACTGCTATCATAACACTTTAAATTTGTTTCAGACAACACATTGAAAGGCGGCTATGGTCTCGTTTCAATACACAATGTAAGTTTTTTTTTATGTTAGTCCCCTTTAAAGAGGTTATGGCAGCTCCTGGAAACAGCAGATATTTCTAAATGAATATGAAGAGGATCCCATAAGAACTGCTGAATAATCTGATCCTGTCCATGTTCCATCACTGTCCGTGTGTTTTGACACTCTTGGGTGACCATACCCCCTACTGAACGGCCAACCAGGTCCAGTATAACATACTTCTGTTCATCCCCATGAATATATCACTTATTACTCAATCACCATAATTGACTTTTAATCTCATTTGCATAATCAAACAACTTTCATATACTTCTTTTTTAATCACTTCATCTACATTTTGAAATATCCCCTAATTTTTGTGAGCAGTGTATAAAGCATTCATCCAGAGCAGTGATTCTTCAATAACCTTTAAATATATCTATTACTTTGCCAGTAAAAATTCCCCGGGTGTATTTTTGACTTTCAAAATTTTTTTGAAAAATCACAGTGTGGTTTTTGTCAGTATCGTTCAGCCCTGATCTGCATAAATAAGACTAAACAAGTTATATGAATCCGATTGAACACTTTTGTACAGAACATTCATAAACACTGTTACTGCTATTCTTAGACAGAGTGAGAAAAAATCCTGCATGAGATTTTCACATCTGTTCCTCCTGCTTTAGAAAATTAATCACATTCTTGACTGGGTCTGTCGTTCTTTCCCTTATTTAAATGAATTTTACTATAGAGCATATAGAACTGTACTGTAACCAGAATTCACATGTACAGAAAGAAATATAAAGACAGCACTCAGTTTCCTTCTGAAGCCCTGCAGCTCTTGTTTCTGCCCTCATTCTGTTTACTCTGACAGGCAAGCACAAACACTCACGTTGGCACTTGGCACACGGGTCCTTCTCATACTCCAGTTGATCCGAGGCTTGGTTCCGGACGCTGGTGGACCGAAAGCGAGCTGCTTCCTCCTTGGCATAGGCACCAAGCTCCTGTGCATAACGACCATACATCTGAAAATATAAACCACAGCAACACAACCGTTAAACTGTTCATCTGCTGCTGTAAAGCAGGGTGGCTGTTGAAGTTACGAGGAGCAGTGGCTTTGGAGGTAAAGGTGGTCAGAAATGTTCTCATTACATTTTATTAGCTGTTTCGACTGTTTTGTACACATGTAGCAGTGCCTCAACCTAGGTGAATTCATGATTTCCATAAAACCACTTAAATATGTGCAACTGAAATGTGTGCACGAATAGCCAGGTTGTGTATCAACATACCCGGTATTACTGAAGTGGACACACATATGTTCACTGAAAAGAAAAGAAATGATTGTTCAACTTTCAGCAGAACAATGTAAAATAAGATTAAATATAATGAGGTTAAATGTAATGACATTCAATCTGCCACTAATTCTAATCATAAAACCTTGTGGTTTTAATGTAAAATCTAATCACCCTATCCATTATAGGTCTGCATATAAAACATCAGGTCCGAGATTAAACTGATTAATCTCCTCTTAAGCTTGATCAAGAGTAATGATGTCTGGCTGTGGATCAGTACCGAGACTGCACTCAAAATCTATTAGTAAAAGTTTTGACCCTGGAGGCTGTGAGTTTCATTTTAAGGTTTGGTCTATTAACAACACAGGAGCAGCTACAATGGAATGTCAGGACCATTGTTTGATTAAACTAACAGCCACAGGGGGACTAAAGACCAGCGCATTATGGTGTTAACCTATTAACTGCCAAATTCTTTTCTGAACATTTTTTACTTTATTTCTTAATAGACGAATTAAAGCACCCAACCCCCAAATGGGGATCATGGTTTTTAATGGGTTAATGCAGATTGCCAGAGACCACTCAACACAGGAGGAGAATGTGGCTTTTAAACAACACCATTGCACTTGGGTGAAATAGCCCAAATCCTGTATATACACAGTGTATATAACAGGGTCAAAGTATAAATGACAGTATAATAATGTTAAAAAAGGGTATACATTGTTAATTCAACTGTTAACCCAGATTCTTGGTACAAATTACATTTAAAAATATTTATTTATCAATAGTTTATAAACCTGTCAAGATGCATATACAGTATAACATCCATCGACTATCTTGCACTTAATTCACACGGAGTCGTGGGCTGGCCATTGCCCGCCTGGCAACTCTGAGCACTAGGGCAGGAACAACCCAAGATGGGGCGTCAATCCACCGTAGGGCACACACTAACAGCCACTTTAGAGACACCAATTAATCTAACATGCATGTCTTTGGACTGTAGGAAGAAACTTGAGTACATGGAGTGATGTGGTGCTACACACCGAACCACCATGCTGCCTTCACAGTATAACAGTGGCTAGCACTGTCACTTTAAAGCTCCAGAGATCCCTGATACAATGACTTTGTGTGTTGGAGTTTTCCAATTGAATCACATCTGTGTTGGATTCCTAGGTAGTAGGCAATTTTCTCCCACATTCAAAAAGCATGTTGGTTCTTGACATGTCTTCTTCTGTGAGTGACTGTGTGACAATCTTCATCTATATGTGTGCACATACGTGCCTTTTGATGGACTGACATCCTGTCTTGCATCCTGTACTCCTGTGCTGCTAGATGTTGAATCATGAGCACGCAGGTCAAGAATTGTTTATATGCTGCTTTTACTCTGGAGTAATGTCACTAAGCAGCTAAACACTATTACACAATGATTATCTGGGAGTTAATTAGTAGAAACGAGCATTTGTCTGATTAGAAAAAATTGCAAAGTAGAAAAGTTCTCATACATTTCAACATATTTTGTTAGAAAACAATTCCATTCATGTACAATGATCCATTATAGTACAAAATATACTGTTCACAAAATTTCTAAATGAAATATCCCTAATAAAATATCCACAATTTTTTGTGAGCAGTGTACCTTCATGAATTCACTCATTTTCTTATTCATTTAATTATATTCAGGGTTGACTAGACATTGGCACAACCCTACTCAGGGGTCAATCCATCAAAGTGCACCTGCTCTTACACTCATACACATACTCACACACTAGGGACACTTCAGAAACACAGATGAATAAACATGTCTATATAATGTTGGAAGAAACCAAAGTACCTGAAGCAAATGCACAGAGATATGGGGAGAACTTACAAACTCCATACAGCCTAGGCTCCAACCAAAGACGCTACTACTAAAAAGTGACCACAATAACCGCTGTGCCTCCCCAGTTATACAGCAATACAGCAGCAGAACAATTTAGACCCACGATATGCTAACAAGCAGCCCAAGGGTTTTGTCCTCCAGGAGATTCAGATTTGGTTATTCATTTTGTTTCTGTTCTGCTGTGAATTTCTAAGGAACCACACAAAAGGCCAGCAGTCCCACATCCCACAGTCCCAATCACACAAACAGCAGGACACTAATGTGGGCTTATGAATGAGAAACTGTGCTACCACAGTGGTAGCTAACCTTAATGTCACATTCAGTGTGTGCTGTGTTTTATGAATCTGGCACCCACTCTTACACACTCATATGCTCCCCAGTAAACTCAGTGTACACACTCAGCTTAGGGAAACTCAGTTTCACCGAGACTAGAGATGCCTTAGGCTGAAAAGGATTACTGTTGTTTTATCCATAATAAGGTTTTAAAAGACAATTCAGGTTAATTCCACAGTTTGGAGAATCGCTTAAAAAATACGTCTTCGATTTCTAATGTCAGCTCTATGATTAAATAAAAAACGGTACTAATGAGTGTACAGACAGAACTACCCATCCATTATCTTCAGGGGTTGCGCCAGCCAGTACCCACCCGGCAACTCTGGGCGCAAGGGCAGGAACAAACCTAGACGGGATGCCATACATCATAGGGCAGGCACACACACACATAGTGACACACACAGTCAGACAATAAGGGCCACTTTTAGAAACACCAATTAACCTAACACACATGTCTTTGGACTGTGGGAGGAAACTGGAGTACCCGGAGTACACCCACACAGACACGGGGAGGACATGCGGACTCCACACAGAAAAGACCCAGGCCACCATGGGATTGACCTTCTTGCTGTGAGGCAGAGTGCCACCCACTGAGCCACCATTCTGCCTCTGACAGAACTAACAAAACAGAACTGACAGAACTTTAAAAGTACTAATAGACCAAAGATTACTGAGACCTCATGTGAGGATACGGTGAGGAAGACTACAGTGCTTTCAACGGCAATAATAGATTTGAACCCAGTCACCATGGCTGCTGCTAGTATTAATATATGCAATCCCAAATTAGAAAATATTTGGACAATATGGAAAATACAAATGAAAAAACACACACTTTGTTGACACACACAGTGATGCTTATATTTACACTGACATTTGTTTAAAAGATAGTTTATGTTTTGAAAATTACCAGCCAGATTGTTATCCTCTAAGCCCAAAAGATCATTCTGGATGCTGTAATGCAGCATTAATGCAGAAATGTACATTAAGATTTTAGAGCAACATGAGCAGTCTTCAAGACATCATCCTTTCCAAGCCAAAACGTCTTTTAAGTGTGCAAAATGCAAAAATGTTGGATCACAAAACACTTTGTAATCAAATAAAGATGATAAGACAAAACTTGAAATATCTTTCTTTTAAACTAGTATTCATATTCAAAATAAACAATGTTCCCAATGCAGCATGTCAGGTCATTTCACGCTTTAACACATCTGATGTTTATTAATATGATTGGGATTGTTTTGGTAATTAAATTAAACAGATTGATTGTAATAAATACAGACATCATGTGAATAACTAGAAATTGCTTTTATTTTCATTAGCTATTACAGATTCTTACATTTATAGTCACTGTTTAACAAGTCGTGCTCACCTAGAAAACATAACACAAAACACATAAAAAAGTAGTTAGTCTAATTAGCAGTAAAGCCTAATAAGACTACAATGTTCCTTGCATTTAACAGAGTTAATGTTCTTTATCCGTTTATGTAAATGTTTCCCAATTATGTTTCTGTTTGACCTGGTAAAGAGGTATGGTGAGATACATGAGGTATACATTTTTTATTTTATTTTTTAATTTATGTTAAAAATTTAAACGTAAACATACAGGGAAACATATACAAAATCAGTGTTATGTCCAGGTCAGTAAGAGACAATGGTAATTTAGAGGGTTATGAGACGGGAACAATCTGTTATTTCAGGAGTAACAATTCATGTGTCTGGTTGTATGTAATGGGAGGACACAAGTCCACACGGCTGTTATTATATAAGTGCAGCTGCACTGAAAGCTCACGGATTGCTGTTATTTTTACGTTTTAACACTGATGGATAGCATTTACTGATAGTAGCTGAGTATGAACCAAAGGGACTCACTTTCTCTCCCTCTCTTTATTCCCTTTTTTTCTCTCTCTCTCTCTCTCTCTCTCTCTCTCTCTCTCTCTCTCTCTCTCTCCCTCACTTTTTTCACTCTCTCTCCCTCTCTCTCTCTCTCCCCCCTCTCTCTCTCCCTCTCTCCCCTTCTTTCTATCTCTCTTGCTCTCAATTATTTTTCCATATAAAAGCTTTATTTGCATGACAATATTTACATTCGTAAGCTTGTGTACAAAAAAAGGTATAGAAACAACAAAAAAAAGAAAAATAACACATTTACAATAATAATAACTATAGTTAGAGATATATTCGCCAATATTGTTACTAGTCCCCTTAATTTAACCTGAATATCTTGCACACTTGATTAGAAACCCAAGTGCAGTGTTTCAGGGGGAAATAAACATTGCTTTATCTGAAAAATGCAATTGCACAATCTGAATTTTGAATGAGATCTCTGCTATAACACATGAGGAGACATGAGATTCCTTTTTGCTGAGGCAAGAAACCTATTGTTGCGAGATGTGGTGGTTTTTATTAGGACCCAAATAGATCACAGGAGGCGCCGGAATGGCAGAGGGCAAGCGTGAGCTCGAAAGCGATGAAGCCAGACCGGGGCGTGTCCTATTCAGAACGAACTCCCGGCTGGAGTGAGGCTGGGTAGGTGCCGATGACTGAAGAGCGCTAGCTCAAAACGTGCGAGGAGCGCACGAGTACGGAACGGGAAAACCCTCAAAGTGCCCCTAACAAACTAAATACCTCGGGGGTTGCCCGCCCATACCAGTCCTTCGGCACTAAAAGCCCCCGAGATTTTACCACTATCTCTCGGGAACGCGGAAGGGTGCAAGGGCGCCCATGGTCAGACACGCAAACTGAACAGAGATGGAATCCCGATGGAATAACGATGACCTGGCCCCAAACAGCTCTAAAACCACACCTTTATAGGACGTGAAGCAGCTGTTTGGGATCAGGACATAATTAAGATGTGAATATAAGGCCGCCTCATCGATAGCTCTGTAATGGTGACTGGCGAGGACGGCCGAACGCTCAGGGGGAAGGTAGGAACCCTAACACCTATGACATAGAAGCAAAAGACTACGTTTTTTCCATTTGATCTCAGTTTTGTGAGAAACTAAGATATGCGATCAGTTTATTGGACATTTACACCTGTTTAATTAAGCACAGGGATGCAACAGTACATTCATAACTCAGATCAATATGCATGATTTTTGAGCCATGATAATTAGTGTTGCTGTACTTGTAGGTGTAGGCTGCTGGACTAGTCTCGTCTCAGCCTTAAGACCATACACAAGTGGTCTTGACCTCATCATTGTCTCGACCTCATTTAGACTCAGTCTGGTAAGATTGACTCGGAAAATGTTGTTGAGTTTAGCATTTGTTTGAGGTAACGTTAATTTAAAACTGAATGTTTTCCTATAGTAATTGAATATAATAGTTACTAATTCGCTTAACTTAGTATGGTTTAGAATAGTTTTTGTCTGAGGTAAGATTGAAATGTTGCTATTATTTTTTAAATAATATTTATTAAATAATAAAATGTTTATGATAACGTTTGAGAGAAGAATAAAGGAAACAGAATAAACAACATCCTTTGCTTCCAAAAGTGACATTGCCTTAGTTTGGCTAATACTTTAATTTAAATATAATTTGTAATAATATTAGGCTGTATATTAGTTTATATATTAGTCATTAATATTTATATTTTAGTGTGTGATTAAGATTCAATGTAAACTGAATTACAAACAAATGTATTTTTACCCATGGTCTTTTTATTCTTGAATGATGAAATTTTTTTAAATTGTAAAACTCATAATTCTTTTAATAATTAACACTTTATTTTGAACTAGGCAAATAAACTTACTGGAACTTGAAAACACAGTTGCTAAAAAAAACTCAGCAACCATAAATACTCACAAGAGGTTCATACCATTTACTCCAATCTTTGCAACTTATTACGTACCAGGCCATTTCACAATTATACACAATTTTATAATAGAATTAGAACGTGTAATATAAGATGTCAGGCTTAAACAAGACCACATTTAACATTTCCTCCATTTTGGCTATACAGTAGCACTATACACAAGTCCCACACCGTCAGTTCTTCAAAAACACTTGGTGCAGCAATTAATATGACTAGGATTTGGCTCGTGAAATATTGTTAATCAAGATCTAGTAAGGCTGTAGCTTTATGCTGTAGCATTTCTGTAACTGATGACTCACACCAGCCATAGACCTTACTGTACATCTCAGACATATCGTAATTCCCCGCTTCCTATGTGCATATTAAACCATGGGGTGTTTCTCAACAATTACTGAATGCGAAATTATAAGAAACTATGATCTAATTTTTTCAGTCATTTCCATTTCACACCTGCTTAATCAAATTCATGGTCACAGAGAGTCGGGGTCTAACCGGAAGCACAGGGCACAAGCCAGGGAACAACTGTAGAAAAATGCACACACACTCTTACTGATACACTTTAGAGACACCAGTTGACCTTATGCTTGTCTGCAATGCAACAGGAAACCTGACATACCCATCTCTCTCCCTGTCTACGTTCCTGTTTCTCTGTATGCATTTCTAGATCTATCTGCCTGTCTTGCCTGTCCATTTTCATTTCTACTACTATGCCTACTTCTCTAGCTCTCTCTCTACCTACCCATCTATCTCTTCCCCACCTACCTCTCTCTCTTTCTCCCTTTCCATCTCCATCCCTCTCCGTCCCTCTGATCAGATGCAGCAGCAGCATGGCATTGAGATGTGCATCACGATTCCCGCAGACTCTCTCGTTCTTTCTTGTACTCTCTCGTTTCTCTCTCACCCATGTGAGCAGGTGCACCTCACGAAGAAAACAAAGCAGTCCGACTCACATCGATCCACACACTCTTCCCCTTCTCCTCCTCCTCACCTTCCTCCTCCATCCATCATTTCCATTTCACACAACCTCTGCCCACTCAGGCAAGACTCCCACTGCTTACCAATCACCTGTGTTACAAATCTGCACTAGACACTGTTATAATAAAAACAACTAAAACACTGATGAATCAAACATCATGGCCACTCACAGGTCAAAGAACGGATACGTTTATTATCTTGTTACAACTGTGTGTGTGTGTGTCAAGATTTTCAAGAATGTATCAGATATATCAGATATAACTGTTGGTTCTCAAAATCGATGCGAGAACTGAACAGACAAAGATAAGTACTGCACAGTACAGGCTGTATTTTGTGTTTTCCTCAGATTAATGTAGAGTTGTTTTGAATATCTGTGTTGAATAAAGGCACTAATAGTCAAAAAAAACTGAATCATGCATTAAAGTGTCCAAGGGGAATCTGGGCCAGCTCAAATTATTCACTCATGACAGACAAACTGAATGAAAGTTTCATGTCAGAAAATCAGTTTAGTAACAGTTACAAATCTAAAACGGCCATTTAGGGCAGACAGTGAGCAGAAAAGATAAATCAGAGCATGAAATAGCAGTTAGTGTCTCCGAAACACAGCCGTGATCGACCGATACGAGTCTCTTATCACGCCATGCTCTACAGAGAGCATCGATCGATATAGGGAGCCTTAAAAGTGCACTCTGGTGGCACAAATAAAACCGGTGAGCACTGACCAGAAAGGCAGGCCATTTAACACACACACACACACACACACACACACACACAAACACACACACACACACACACACACACACAAACACATATATCTCTTTGTAACCAGGAGCATTTCTGCTGTTCATCATCAGGCACATCACAATGCAACTGCCTGCAAAACATATTTTAAACATATTTTATATTTTATTTTATGTAATGTTACACCTTGTTACATCTCCACATTGATCATTAGGTGCGTAATTTGCAACGTATCAATGTCACAACGATATCGCAGAGATATCTGGCCTACATCTAATAATGTCATTTCATCTTTTGAATACCGCTGGACGCAATCATAAGTCATATACAGCATGTCTTCCTATTTTCTCCAATAGAAACTGAAGGGATTTTGGATGTTTGAAGATACTTAAACAGCACTTTTTACACACACACACAAACTAACTATGATAACAGAGTCTCATTTTGTATTTAAGATGGCACTTAGCTATTTATATCTCTAGTTATTAAAATTATTTTAATTGCAGTAGTTTTGTTAAAAAACTTAAATAAGAATAGCGTTTTTTTCTTCATTGCTTACACACACAAAACACAGTTTTATCAAATTTAAAATGATATAAAATGTCAGATTAAACTGTTACACTCACTCTTATGCAACACTTTAGGGTTTGGCATCACACAGGCACAACTGACCATGCCTGAGGAAGATGAGGCTAGATCCCTCAGGCTACAACAGTGTTTCATGCAAGCCTGATAATGGATGGCTGACAGTACACACAGATCAGCCACAACATTAAAACCACAAACCACCTGCCTAATATTGTGTAGGTCCCTCTTGTCCTGCCAAGGCATGACTCCATAAGATCTCAGGTCTCTTGTGGTTTCTAGCATCAAGGCATTAGCTGTAGATCCTTTAAATGGAGCCTCTTTTGGACTTGTTTGACTAGAGCAGACCACAGATGCTTAAAGGGATTGACATGTATTTGTCCAGCATATCACACAGATACTTAAATGGGTTGAGGTCTGGGAATTTGGAGCCAAGTCAGCACCTTGGACTCTTCATCATGTTCCTCACACCATTCCTAAACAATTATTGCAATGTGTGGGTGCATTATCCTTCTGAATGAAGCCACTGCTAATAAGGACTATTGTGTGTACTTGTGTGTTAGGACACAAGGTTCCACAACAGAGCTTTGCCCATAAAATAACACTGAAAATGTATTTCAATGTCATTATAATGGCAGTAATTTCCACACCATGCACGATTTTTCAAAGGGTGAAAATGCAATGGTATTTCATTCACCATCTGTTACATGTCAAAGGTTTAAGTTTCAGTGGTGACAGAAACTCACTGACCAAACATCATCGCTTATATTGTTGGCTTAGCAACAACCAAGCTGGCTCATCGCATTTGAAAAAGATTTTTGAAAAGACTATAAATCAGATTTTACCAATGAATAAAGTATGCAAAACTACAGGTACATTACTGCAGTGCTCTTCTGGCTGGACTTCCAATGCGTACAATCGAACTGATTCAGAATCCAGAAGCTCATCTTGTTTTCAATCTACCCATGTGTCCTCATGTCACCCCACTGCTGTGTTCACTTCACTAGCTCCCTGCAGCTGCCCTCATCAGATTCAAACCCCTGATGCTCACCTAGAAAGAGTACACTCAGCACTCATCACAACGTGAAGACTGAATATGCAACAAAAAAAAACCAAATCCCATCAGATCCAAGCAGGTTCTGGATGAATTAAGGTTTTGTGCTATTTCTTAACTTTTAACTGTGCTAACACGAGGTTTAGTCAACTAGGAAGAATAAATACCACTTCTGTAATTCGTTATGGATAAGGGAGTCTGCTAAATGCTGCAAATACAAACGAAAATGGAAACTTGTGAAATTGCGGACCTAATCCACAAGAGGGCGCTGTTAACTGTGCAACGGGATAGAGTCTGTAGCAAGAACGGAAAATACAATACAGTTCCGAGAACACTTTGCTTTATGGCTGCTCGTGTAGTTTCCGAGCTAAAAATAAAGAACTTGAACTCAAATCACTGATACTATGTTAGTTGTCCCTGGCCTTTAACACAACATTACAATGAAATCTATGCCTTAAATATAATTTTTTAGAAAAATACAAAATAATTTACTTTAAAATACAGATTGTCATCATGTACTCGGGGTTTCACTCAGTCCTGTTACCCCAACCGGTTCCCACTCCGTCTGAAAATTAGGATAGTTAATAAAATTCACATGTCCAATAAACTTAACAATCCTATTACTGAAATTGTTTTTAGATGTTATTTGTTATTATTGTACAAATACACAAGAATGTGCTGAGTGCCATAATGCCATGTCGGTCCATTTCATGTTTTTGCTAGTTGTGTGCTAAAAAATTAGTCGTGTTACTTTTTAGATGAGTAACAGTAATCGGAGAAATGCAAAAATAAAGTTATTGAGATTGACCTGCAATCACTAGAAACTGTTAAATACACATGGTTTGATTCAGTGTTAAAAAACCATAGAAAATGTTAGAAAACCTTAATTTTTACAACAATCAAATTGTGCCAATTTGGAGGAATGTCTCAAACATGCAAAAATGTAGGCAGAAGAACAAGTGAGAGACTACACTTTAACATAAGAGAAGTACCGTGCCATTCTTCAGATACATGCTATACCCTGTGGTTTGGATCTCTGTGGAAAATGATTCATACTAGAGTAGGATAATTTCCCCAAACTCACATCAAAGCTTTGCAACAACAACCTGAAGACCAAAGAAGATCAAGGAACAGCAAGAAGGACATTTACAGTCACCTGACTGAAAACATTATACATTTGCAGGGCAGTCGCAGACAGATAAAGAACGTAATTCATACACAGCACAAGATGTTCAATATTGTGAAAACATGGATTACACTTGGAGCTACCATGCCACTACTCACAAGAGAGCGAAAACTTTTGCACAAAACTGTGTGCAAGAAAGTGACGCAATTTTCCATTGAGTTTACGGTATAAGAAATTGCTTTTTGAGAAATCGGGGTCTTTAGAGATTTTGCCGAGACAGATGTTCTCTGTAAAAATATGATTCAATCCTATATTGGAGTTTCAACTTTCCGTTTGCTCCGATGTGCTGAATTGCAGTTTCATTCCAAGAAATTCTAAAAATACACAAATAAAATAAACCGAGATGTTAGCATCACTCTATCATGCTAATGGATTCCACACCACAGGGAACTTGCTCACTCTGCACTTTGGCTTTTTATTTAAAGCTAGGACCTAGTGAAGCTGAACGACTTCCTGAAACCACTGAAGAGCTCCAAGCTGTACACTGTAATTGCACCAAAACTCTTGCTTCTAGCGTTAGTGTTTTAATATGCTTCACATTTTCCTCAATGTCCCGGAACTCACACGCTGAGCTTTTAGTAAAGTTAACATGTTTACTGATTAAAATGTATTCATATATGATATTCACTTAACTTACACTGCTGTTATAGTTAGTAGAAAGTTAATAGTTGAAGCTATCAGTTCAGATCCAAAACACATGCTTAACTTGTGAGTCTCACCTAAAAAACTTTGTTTGGCTTAGTGATACTATTCTATTTTAGGCAATTGCAGGAAATTTATTTAAAAACCAGGGGATTCTACGAACCCTTGAGAGCTCATAACGTATCCTAAAAAAGAAGCGATCCGAGAGCAACTCTCAAGTATATACAGCAAGTCAGAGTCCCTGCTGTGCTCAACAGCCATCAGCAGGTGCTGCGTTTAATTCAGTTGCCAGATCCCCCAACGTAGTCCTGCACCAGGTCTATGTAAGTCAGCTCAAGAGAAGTAAAATGTCTAAGAAAAGCTGTGTTTTGCGATCCATGCACTGAGAAATCCAATTACGGGAGTTAAATCCAGCTCTCTTTCTAGGAATACTTCAGATTTCGAGATTAGATGATGCTGTATATGTGACCACTTGAATAATGAAATAACTGCAAAAATCTGACTTTAATTCTTAAGTGCAATTAAACACTCTCACTGTGGAGGTGGGTTAGCAAACTGCTGATATGTGAGTGTTATAAGCTGCAAACTTATGACCTAATTAATACTTAACAATATTTAACCAACACTGTCAAGCCTATTTCATCTGATTAGACACATTTATATTTACAGAACATTTGTCTGGTGCTGTAAAGACGATATTACATTGTACATTACTCATAAAATGACAATAAGACAAACATGTATTGATCCTTAAAAACACTTGCCAGTCTAAAAGCATTACAACAACGATTTTGACTAATTCAATTAATTTAAAGCTTTGATTAGAAAAAAACATTAGGCTGGAAGTCTCACCTCCACCTCCCATGGTCTCATGTCTGTCTTATGTTGAATTTTAGAAATGTCTTATGAAAATTATTTGCTATCTTGGCCAGGTCTCCCTTAAAAAAGAGATTTTAATTTCAAGGATTAAATAAAGGTTAAATAAAATACATTTTTAAAAAAGACGTTGAAAGCAGTCGCACACCTACATCAATTACAGATACTGATTCACCGTATGGATTAGTAGACCTGTGTTATAGTCAGCAATAGATGTTGGCACTCATTGTTGATGGTGATCCCATTACAGAACCTGCTCTACTGTAGTAACGTTTAATAACGAGCCGTACCTTTTAACATTTCAGAGCAGAGCTTATGCAGTGGCGTTTAAATCCACCCCAGAGTGAATCATCCCATGATAACACATTAGGGATTGTGCATCATCAAGTGAGAGCAGAAAAGGATATACAGGGATGAATCGGTGGGTGTCACTCACAAAGGAATGAAGCAGAAACACCATTCTGATTCCCAGTCAAACCTGTCTTCACTCTTCGTTAATTCGAGATAGCATCATGGTTCTGCGCTGACAGCAGACTTGTTGGTTGTACATTCCTGCTGAGAATCTGCTGTTCAGCCACATCTCAAGGCTGCTCTGCTTCACTGTGGTATTAATGCTAACGGATATATCATAGATTGTTCATAGAAAAAAAATAAGTAAATTTCACCTAGATGTGGCAAAAGTG
Source organism: Parotocinclus spilosoma (assembly GCA_033117975.1). NCBI lineage: Eukaryota > Metazoa > Chordata > Actinopteri > Siluriformes > Loricariidae > Parotocinclus > Parotocinclus spilosoma. Next base: position 1,263 of record JAVSBV010147532.1, on the reverse strand, counting down.
CACAATTTCTTTACTTAAGTTTACTTATGTTTGATTTCATTATCATCACACTTCAGCATCAAAAGCCATTCAACGGCAGACACAAGGTGACACCAACACTCAAGGTTATACAGAAACTGACAATTTAGCGCAATCAATTAACCTAACATGCTTGTCTTTGGACTGTGGAAGGAAAGCAGGAAGGGAGCACCCTGAGTAAACACAAGTGATGCAGGAAAGACATACAGACTCCAGACAGAAAGGATCCAAGTTGTGTCATCCTGTCCACCCTCTGGCTGCAGACACAAACGTCAAAGGCTTATTCATGTGACACTTTTTTTTACATATTTTAGTCCTATGTTATGAATGTTACTGTGAACGCTGTGAACCAAGACTAAAATCCAACTAAGTATAAGTTTCACCTTTGGTCTGGACCAAGTGAACCAAACTGAAAAAAATGAACACACTCTCAATAGAAACTCAATCCATCAAAGCAGGGATTTTGTCTGCCCAAGTAAGGACCTCTTGCACCCAAGCAGATACTTTGTGTGTCCAAGCAGGGACATTGTGTGCCATAGTAGCAGCTTTGTGTGACCACAGCAAAGCCTTTTGTGCCTATACAGGGAATTCAGCTGCTCAGACAGGGACTTTTGGGGGCCCAATCAATGATTTTTTTCTTTATCCTGCAAAGAGTTCATCTGCCAAAGCAGGGCCGTTGTGCTGTGGCCATGCTGGGACTTTATGTATACAAAAACAGACCGTCCAAGGCATTTTATCTTCCAAGCGGGAACTATGTGTTTTAAAGCACAGACTTTACAATACAGAATTTACTGTAATGATTGTAACGAGTCATTCTAACTTCTAGTTATCTCAAATAAGTAATCTTAAAGAATGCCAAACTCCGTATAACTACTGATAATGGACCTGACGATAGCCCGCATATCAAACAACGATGGGACTCACTAAAGAGCAGAGATTCACCACCTGGTACGCTGCTGCTCGGACAACAACTTAGTTCTGAATACCACCAAAACTGAAGAGATCATTGTTGACTACAGGACAATTAAAAGAACTGCACATGCCCCCCTACACGGAGATGAAGTGGAGCGTGTGAACAGCATCAAGTATCTTGGACTCCACATCTCAGCTGATCTCCCCTGGACCCTTAACACTTCACACCTCACAAATCAAAGACTTTTCTTTCTGAGGACTCCCCTCACAACTTCTTGTGAACTTCTACAAGAGCACAATAGAAAGCATCCATGGTACTCCAGCTGTACAGTA
>JAVSBV010147523.1:0-15612 GCA_033117975.1 Parotocinclus spilosoma | reverse complement strand
CTGACATTTTCCACTCGTGGGTACAGTGTGATCATTAGAAGAAAAGCTGTTGTAATATAACGACAATTTTATGTTAAAAGACCAACAGAGAACAGATTTTACTGGTTAGTGAGGCTACTGAAGTTTTAGATTAGGTGTAGGTGTATAATTAATCAGCTCTGTTAATATCATGTTAAGGGTAAGTCCTAACAAGGATAGGCAATGTGTGTGTGTGTGTGTGTGTGTGTGTGTGTGTGAGAGAGAGAGAGAGAGAGAGAGAGAGAGATAAAGAGAAAGAGACAAAAACAGAGAGAAAGTGAAATTAAGATAAATGGATGGGTGTTGTTTATATATCATTATGGTGTTCAAATCTTCTTAAAATGATAGAAAGATCTGACATTTTCCACTCGTGGGTACAGTGTGATCATTAGAAGAAAAGCTGTTGTAATATAACGACAATTTTATGTTAAGAGACCAACAGAGCCTAAATATTTTACTGGTTAGTGAGGCTACTGAAGTTTTAGAGTAGGTGCATAATTAATCAGCTCCATTAATATCATGTTAAGTCAATCATCATCAAGTCCTCACAATTGTAGGGTGTGTGCGTGTGTGTGTATGTATTGATGGGGGTTATGGGTGGGTGGGTGTTTGTGTGTATGGAGTGCTAAGTGAAGCGGCTGCTGGATTACAAGTAGAGGCGAGGTCAAAACAGTCAGGCCCTGAAAGCATGGCTTTCTATCTCTGATATTGACATGCCTTTCTCACGCTGGATAAAAGCTATAATTTAAAACTCATCCAAAGTTCAGCTCTCGTTATTCGATCCATATGCTCCTTTTCCAGCTTGCCAGCACAGCACTGTTGGCAGAATAAATGGTGTGTGATCAGAGACGGTTCATACAGAACATGATCTGAATCCTTTTTTACCATTTTACACACTTTGCCTTCAGAACCACCTTCATTTTTTGTGACATAATTTCAACAAGGTGCTGTAAAGACTTCTTTGAGGTTTTGTCATTAGATACTGTTCTTAAAAATGAGGGGACCCTTCGAAATGAAGTATCCCATAATAAAATATCCCCAGTTTTGTGAGCAGTGTAAAATCACACAGTCCCGCAGATTTGTCGGCTGCACATTCGTGACGAGAATTGACCACATCCCAAATTTGCTTTATTGATTTGAGGGTCGGTGGTTGTTTACTGGGATCTTATTGACATGTTCAAGAAACAATATGAGTCTCAATTGTCTATTCTTAGTCTACAGTATTGGAGTCCTGTGTGGTCTTGTGCTACAGTAGCCCATTTGCTTCAAGGTTTGATGTTTATATATTCATATATTTGGATGTTACAAGTGATTGTAATCATTGTTGAATTTCTATTCTCTAAAACCAGTAAGGTCATTTTCTGCTGACCTCTGGCTTCAGCTAAGAATTTTCATCCCGAGAACTGGGACACACTCTGTTTCTGATTATTCTTAGTAAATCCTAGAAATGTACTTAAAAATCTCATCAGTTTCGAAAATATAAAGACCAACCTACATGTCTACATGCCTTGTGTTTGTACTAGTGTACCTAATAATAAGCCCGACAGGTGTATTTCAGCATTTTGCTTATATAAAAAAAAAAAAAAAAAACCCAGACACCTTTACTTTCGTACCATGGGCTCTGATAAAAACACAAATTTCAGCTTTTATGGCTAAGTGGTATGTAAGAAATGATATCCTTCGCCATGCTGGAGGGCACAGTAGGTACGAGTAGGTGTGTTCTCCCATTTTGAGTCTCTGCTATAATAAGACCCTGTCGTGGCAAAAACTCCTGTTGCCAGAGTACCTCCTCAAATAAGCACCTATTGTGAAGTTGCGGTGGAAAAGAGTGCTGAGACAGCCATCACTGGTGGTGGAAAGAAAGAGGAGGTGGCGGGCGAGAAAAGAAAAGAGGGATAACAGTGGTGCGAGGAAAATTGCAGAGCGATTTGCTGCGGTAGACATTTGAGCATCGCCTCCACAGCATGTTGGACTGTTCTATTGTCCTCCACCACAAGCCTTCTTTCTTTCTCTCGCTCTGCCTTTTCTGTACTCACATTCCCTCCCTCTCTCGTCTTCTTTCTTTCGCTGCCTGTTCATCAAAGCAGCACAGCCTGCAGTTCAGAACATGCTAAGCTTGAGCGAATAATTGATCAAAGCAAAAATGAAAACAATTGGATTTATAGCATGTCAAGAAATGATAGACTTTTGAGCCTCGGGCAATCAATCAGAGTGTGGAGCTATGTAGCATGACCAACCTACTCCAAATGTATGCATATTTTTAGAAATAAAAGCCCTATTCCGGCAGTGGAATCTACTTTCAGGATGAAACTTGCCAGTATAACCATGGCAAATTAACTCACATAGTTACTGAGAACAAAATGCTGGAATCATGCCTTCGTTTAATTTGATTGTTTAGGAGTTAAATGGCTGCTTTGTGCAAGTACCAACACAGGCAAATAACTGCCATCTCACTGACCAAAATAGCACATATAGCTGACTTTCTTAATAATTAAAATAACAAATTGAAAGCTTTAGTTCAGGAATTTTGTATAAAGCATAAACCCTATAGTTAGAAGTAACAGAGGGGCTTTGTATTCGCTATTATTTAAAATCCATACATTATCTTACACCAGTGCCCAGCTGGAAACTCTGGGTGCAGGAGCAGGAACAACCCTAGACCGGGCGCCAATCCATTGTCGGCCACACAGTAAGGGCCACTTTAGAGACACCAATTATCCTAGCACACGTCTTTGGACTGTAGGAGGAAACCGGTGTCACCCTGTAATTGAACCCGGGACCTTCATGCCCCTAAATTGAAAAAAATATATAAATATTTAAAATAAAGTCAACCAATGAAATACAAGTGGAGGTATGTTATTGCTAAATAACAAATGTTCATAAATTATTCTAGGTTTTTATATAATTGTATAATTAGCATATGGACAGTACTCAACTGACTGTTATTTTATCAAATTTGAGATTAATTGTGAGTTACACTGCTCACCGAAATTAAGAGATAAATGAAGCAAAATGGACTATCGCTTCTATTGTGACTGACTGCAATGGCTCCCCAGATCCTCACATCAGCAGTTGGGTCAGCGTATCGCGCCACAGCAATGAACAGAATTTACGCGCTCACCACATGAGCTCCATACTCGAACCCAAGCACTTTTGGATTCCAAACAGAATATGATTTGTTGCTTTAGGTGATATGGTTCCAAGTTTCTTATTTAGGCCAGACTTTTTTAATTGCTTGTTCCTCGGATGTCCCTACTTAAGAATCTACTGAGGAGGGAGAGAAAAAAAAATCTTTATTTTTTAGCACTTTTTAATTTCTAGAGAACTATGTGAAATCAATACAAGGATTTTTTTTTTTTTTATTAAAAAAAAAAATGTATTTAACCTACAATTAAATTAAAGTGAATCTGGGAAAAAAAATTCAATGAACAGAAGAAAACCGTTTGCTCTCCACCGGAGGGTGGAAAAAGCTAAAGAATTATTATAATTTTTTTTTTAATCATCGAGAAATACAAAAAATATATATTATTATATTTTTGTATTCTTCAAATATGATCTTCGGCGGATCCGCGAAACAAGCAATAAAAAAAGTCTGACCTTAGGTCACCACTGCAAACGAAGGCGGCAGTGACTGGCTGTCAATGTCAAAACATGTAATAACCAAATTTCTTTCAGCTATGGTCCTGTAAATGGTTGGGCGAGACAGGGGCGAGAATTGTCACCAAAAATAATTTTAGATTGAAAAGCACTAATAAAATGGTGCTATTTTATGACTAAGGAAATAGAACAGAACAAGACTGTAGTATTCATTTTAAGAGGAACTTTTATAAGAAACTGCATGTTTCTCATGAATCAAGCCACACATTTATACTGTACTCAGCAGATTCCGTCACATAAACACAGTTGTATAAGGTAGCATCTGAAATCATTTACCACCCTCACCATATTTGTTCCCTCTAGACTAAAAGTTCTGCCCAGCTATTTGGTTTGAAAGTTAAGCCAGGGGGCAGTTGCAAATGCTTTTGTATGAGCTTGTAAATTTATGAACAGAGTCGGAAAAATAACCATAAAAAGCGATTTGCTTATTTTAAAGCCACACTGGCACAAATGAGTAACCTTAGAACAGGAAATTGAAAAAATGCAGTTATAAAAATGTTCAATTGTGTTTTGTTTATTCCGTCCTTTCTAAAATTGGAAGAAAAATAACATAACATATAAGGATATCCAGATATATAAAAATGAAATAAGACAAAATGAAAAGTGAACGGTTAAGTGACATTTACAAGGGAAATAAAAACTTACAGAATAGCACGCTTAATATTTTCAACACCCTACTGGTCTAATCACTCATTTCCTTCTGCTTTTGTTGACATGCATTGTTTACTCTTTAGCCCATGCTGTGAGAGGCCCCTATTTATCCCTAATAACTTTATTCATTAACATGCAGCTTGGTCTTTTACCACATGCACACACACACACACACACACACACACACACACGACCTGAACGCCACACCCTTTATTCTTCATCCTGTCTGCTACGCTTGACTGAGTCTCTCTCTCTCTCTCTCTCTCTCTCTCTCTCTCTCTCTCTCACACACTCTCTCCCTCTCTCTCTCGCTCTCTCTCTCACTCTCTCTCTCTCTCTCTCTCTCTCTCTCACACTCTCTCTCTCTCGCTCGCTCTCTCTCTCGCTCTCTCTTTCTGTTCATCTGGCCATACTTTAATTACTCTGTATACTCTCTCACTAATGGAAACCATGATGAAACTGATTAGACCCCAGCTAGTCCTGAATAGATTTGCAAATGGAGAGGGGGAACAAAACGAAGATAAGGAGAGACAGAAAGGAACAGGATGGAGGGGGAATGAAAATGCGTTCTCCCTAATATGTGGGTTCGTGCTTGTGGAGCTTCGGCACTTGTGCGTTTTCCTCTATTAAATATAATTCTTATCTTTTAGAGTTAGATCTAATAGGAGTGATTGGATTTTAGAGCTTTGTAGCTAGAACTGCTCGTACAGTGCAGCGTAGATGGAAAATGGAGAAATTCAAGTAGAGGTACAAAAGTCTAAAAGGACAACAAGGGCGACGAGAAGAGTGGCTGAGCTACTTTAATTCTCTCGGCACGTCGCTAGCGTTAGGGCAAAGGGAGACGATTAGCTGCGATGCAGCCAGTAGTGTGACGAGAGGGCGAAGGGTTGAGGGGGCAGCAGTGAAGAGAGATGAGAAAAGAGAGCAACTTATCTTTTTTTTCCTCTCAGGCTCTTTGACATCTCACGCACACACAAAAACACACACCGCATTAGTATTTGTTTACATGGTTCATCACGCTAGTGTCCAGTCATGACCTTTCTTGTTTTATTCAGTCATTCATTCATTTGGTTTCATTGGAGCTTATAGCAGTTTTCCGTTGTAAAGAGGCCCTGGCAGCACAGGGCACAGGTAGGAATGAACCATCAACAGGACGATAGCCTGAAAAAAACATTGCATGGAACATCACATGCATGCCACAAACTTGATGGAAACGTAGGTGAAACCAGTGCAGACAGTTTGTAGGTACTCCAAACGATACAGCCATCAAATAAGAGTAAAACAAAAAAAGGAGACATAGAAAGCATAGTCTGTGTCCTTAGGTTAAGCTACTAAGAGCAAACAAGAAAAATGTTTCCATTTCACAACCCCTGGCTCTAAACCCCTGTACAATCCCTCACTGTGTAGAGAAATCGAAACTTAATACTTAAAAGCATATAATTTTGTGGGTAGCACAGCTGCCTCACAGCAAAAAGGGCCTGGAGTTCAATCCCAGCGTGCAGCGGCCTGGGTCCTTTTTGTGTGGAGTCTGTATGTCCTCCCCGTGTCTGCGTGGGTTTACTACGGGTACTCCGCTTTCCTCAAACAGTTCAAAGAAATGCATGTTAAGTTAATTGATTACTCTAAATTGGCATTGATTTGCATATATATACTGACGGCAAACAAACATCTATTCTGTTTTATTGTATCTTTTTTAAAGTGTCTTCATACATTTTTTTGAAGAAAAATTTTTATCTGTTTTGATATACAAATTATTGTGACGGATTACATTTTACTCTCCTCAACAGAAAAAATGTAGCAGAATCGAAAAAAACCAGCAGCATGAACACATGAAGTGTTTAGCGTTTAGTGTGTGTTTAGTGTCACAGCTTTTAGGATTTTATAAGATCACAAAATTAACTGAGGGCAGTTTGAGTTGGTTTGCGTTCAGATTCAGATTATTAGGATGATGTGTGCTGGATACAGCCTGTTATCCATATCATCCTACATGGCTCCCATCTGACCCTTTTCTCTTTCCATAGCAGGTTATTTACAGCCTTCTGTGCTGCCCTTAAACCCTCCTTTCCTGTTGACTGCCTGTTCTGGAATGCTTCCCGTTGTTCCTGTCACTCCTGTTGTTCTTGTAACAGTTTGTCCGTTTCTGTTTTATTTACTGTTCCCTGTCTTGTGTGTTCCATGATAGCTGATTGTATATGTAGCATTGTGTTCATAGCTGTCAGCGTAGTCTTTTAGCATTGTATGTTAGATCAGTTACCTTGCCGCTCCTATTGTTCATTTTGTGTACCCCATCTCGACTATATTTTGTATTCACCAATCTATTTGGGAATTGATGAAGCTTTATATGTATCAATATAATGACGATATGTGTAGGTTAGGGCAAAAGGATAAGTTTAAGGGTAAGATGGGCAAACTCTACAATTAAAAGGAGAATCTAGTACCCTGTAAGGTTGCCTCTAGCCTGGGTACGAGATGGGATATACTTGGGTATGGAGGAATACAGGTTCCATATGATGTCCTGTGTCACATTTGCCCATAGATGTTGCAGCTGGGCCTGTGGGTCATGCCCTCTTCTAGTTTGATGAAGCTGGCCTCCTACCCAAGCTGGTCATACATTTGTTAACCAATGCTAGTTGGAATGAGATGCAACACATTTCCTGGACATATTGCTGAGTGGCTAGTGTCCCTCATATCACCGACTGTCAAATGCAATGGCTCGCCAGATCATCGCATTAGCAGTTGGGTCAGTGTGTCGCTCCAGAGCAAAAGCAGAATTACTCACCACATGGACTCCATGTTCGAACTCGACCATTGTTGGATTCCAAACAAAACTTTTTTTGGTTCAAAGCCACCTGATTTTTTGCTAAAAAGGATATGGTTCCAGCAATTCCAGCAGTGAAACTGTAAGTGTTGCTCAGGTAGATAAAATGGTCCTCGCTACTGGTGGTCTGTCTGGGCCATCCAGAGCCCGTTCACTGCATGTTTGTGTCCCAGAGGGGGGAGTAAGTCACACATGTGCAAGTCTCAAGCAAGTCTTAAGTCTTAAGTTTCAAGTCTCAAGTCACTGTGGAATCAAGTCCCTGCTTTAAGTCAAGCAAGTCTCAAGTCAAGCCATTTAAATTATTGTTTAATATATATAACTTACTAATGTCCTGTTAGCCAGTGTTTACCGTTAGCTTAACAGACAGAGTCACTTACCTCTCTCTGGGGGTTTTGAAGTGGCGAATGAAGTTTGAAGTTGTGGTGGTTGTGTCGCTGATTTTGGCACTGCAAACCCTGCACGTTGCTGTTTGCTTGTTGTTCTTCCTTAAATCCAAATTTCACTACTTTAGGAGAAGCCGTGTCCATGATAAGTGTGATCATCAACTCTGCTGGTCTGGCGCAATCTCATGGGTTGCCAGGTTTATGCGCATTGCAAAACAAAATCACCCAATTATATATATATATATATATATCCTCTTAGTATGTACAAAATACAAACATTTAATAAAAAATACAAGTCATTTCAAGTTATCTGTGCCAAGTCTCAAGTCATGAATACCAAGTCCAAGTCGAGTCTTTTATCAATGCTCATCAAGCAAGTCTCAAGTCCTAAAAATCGCGACTTGAGTCAAGTCATGTGACTCGAGTCCCCCACCTCTGGTGTGTCCCCATGGAAACACTGCTTCCAACAGGTCCTAAAGTTAGCTCAAAATGCCCTCGGTGACGGGCAGTTCTTTAAAATGACCCTTTTGCTTATCTCAGTCCAATAATGCGCCCACACTCAAAATCTCTCAACTGGGCAGAATGTCTTTGAGTGTCAAATCAGACCACATTTTGTCATCATTTCCATATCTGCTTCAGACATAACTGCATGTCGAGCTTTGTGACAGTTTTATGTAAGTGCATTATTTTTTTGTCAGTGGGTATATATAAGGCTGACCCCTAGTTCATGGAATCACAACTTTAACATAAAGTTATTCTTTGCTCTGATCCGACACATCTTCAGGTCTAATGATCATTCCAATTCGGACTCAAATAAAACAAAGCACCCAGTCAGAAGCACCAAACCTTTTTATTAACAGGATCTGCTTAAAAGTACGCGCTCGTTTATTTCTTTTACGACAGGAAGAGACAAAACCCCAATAAAGCAAATGTCATAAACATAATGGCTGTTCCAGCACATTGCGTCCATGTTACACACTGACTAAACATGAGGGGAAAAATTAATTGATGAGAGTGCAAAGTGTTCTAATAACCATAATACATAACAGTTAAGAGACACGTCAGCGCCTGCGAGTACATTCGTTGCTCTGCCTGACATCTCAATTAGGACCCAAATGGTGAAAAGGATCAGTCAAATCCATCAACCGACATACTGGGAGGACTATTAGGCACACGGCAAGGCTTCTAGCTCATAGTTTATCCCTTTTTAATGGATTATAGTGACTGTTGTATACCCTACTCAACAGGGAACATGTGTGTGGCTGTCCATGACCCAGCTGTTAAAAATCTGGCACGTAACTGCACTCTGTTAGAGGCTGTACAATATAGAGGCTGCAATAATGTCACAGTATGGCAACCACTTTTTTTTTTTTTTGGAAATTACTTACTTTTAGTCTACTCTGAATCAGCATTAGGCTGCAAAGTGACAGCAAAAAAAAGTCCTTGGTTCAGTCCCAGGTGGAGTGGTCTGGGTCCTTTCTGTGTGGAGTTTGCATGTTCTCTCCCTGTGTCTGTGTGGGCTGGGTTTCTCTATTGCTTTTTCTGAGTGAGCCGTGTGGGTGTGGGTGTGGGTGTGGCTGTGATGGTGGGTGTGTGGATGTGTGTGTGTGGGGGGGGGTGTGGGTTTGTGTGTGTGTGTGAGTGTGTGGGTGGGGGGTGGATGTGTGGTTGAGTGGGTGTGGATGTGTTTGTGGGTGTGGGTGGGCGTGCGTGTGTGTGGGTGGATGTGGGTGAGGGTGTACCATGCGATAAATTGGCACCCTGTCTACAATTGTTCCTGCCTTGCACCCTATGCTGATGGTTAGCCACCAACTCTCGCAAACCTCTGTCCAGGATTAAAAAAACTCTTTCTAATTTAAATGTTTTTTTTTTCTTTCATTTTTCATATTGTTTTTTTTTTTTTCAATTAGAAAATACTCTAAGCACAATGTTTGGTGGTTTGCAGAAGCATGTGTATCATTCTGTATTAAAATCTATTCTTGTTATAACAATTATAACAATAGATGGCACCCTAGATAAAGTTTAGCATGAACTCGCCTAAGAAAAATGTCAATGACAAGCATCATGAAGATGAATTCAGTATGAATTTGCACTGTAATCAGAAATATGTTACTTGTCTGTTTTCAGAGCCTGACACAGTAAGTTTACAAAAACATATGTTGAGCATTAAGTAAAAGCAATAGGTGAATAATCAAAATAAATCAAAAATTTGCTTACTGTAGTTGTCTTTATGATCAAATTATGGGCGACTATGCCACTAAGGGTAAATTAGGGCAAATTAAATATGTGCAATACTCTGAGTTATCCATTGTAACAGTATAAAATACTATTTGGGTGGTGATTTCTTCAAAACTTTATAAAGATTGTTTGGTACCTCCAAATGTGCACAAGTTTGTTTAATGAATATGGCTATGTATTATGAAAAAATGTACAGTTTACATTGATTATATTGGTGGAACAAGTCTCTATTTTTCCCAGGAAATGGGGGCTGTCACTTGTCCCCCCCCCCAAAGATTGGTCGCCCTAGCTCAATGTAGCTTAATTCTCTATTGTGTGTATTGTTTTTTTTTAATGACATAACTTATTGTCAGACATAATAATTAAAGCACTGCATCCCCCAAAAGTGGTTGGTTCCAAGATAGAAAAGCATCAGCACATTTACATCATCACCTGTCAACCTAGCTAGACATATAAGCAGACTTCCCTTACTTTTTATCAATTTCAAATAATTTAGGTTGTCATACCAGGTTATTTCAGCTCATTGTTAGTAAATTTGAAGCTGACAGGAAGTAAGCCGGGCATAAAAATGCACAACGAACTTGTAAAGCTACACTCCAAAACTGCATACATTATTATTTTGTATTGTACATCATCCAGTAATTTACTGGACTCTGTAGTATATTTCATATAACTTCTTGTTAGTGTGTTCATGGCAGTTGTCCACTTTTTGTGGGCCATGGCTGTTGCCAGACCTTGTCCAAATGAGCAGGTAATCATGGAAAATTACTCAGCAATGAAAAGAGAGGACAAAGAGGAGACCGGCATGCAAAGTCTGTTTTAAACACATAATGGAACCTCCCATATCTCACAGGACACAATAAACTGATGGTAAATTGGGATGGTTATTTCAAAGCTCCCTTTTCACTCCTCACTGGCAAGTATAGTTATTGGCTTTGGGGCCATATTATATTTAAACCATGAACATTTTTGCATCTGAATGGTGTTGGCTTGGTCTTAATTTCCTGTTTGTTGATTGAACTATGGTTGTATGTTGTAATTCATATGAACAAAGGCATGGGTTATGCTCCATGCTTTGCTTTGTTTGTTTTTTTCCACACTCCTTCCATGTTAATCCTTGGTTATTCATAAATAACATTCATTTTTATGGATAATATGTTCTGCTTGTCTCTGCACTGATACTATTGTTTGCCTTCCTGATTATTTTAATAGCATGTTCAAGATGTGCAGAATGACATTCAAATACATTGAGGCAAAATTCAGGACATGCATGTATGAAAATAAGCATCAAAATACTGCAAGCTAAAAAAAATAAATATAAAATAGGTACACATTTTATGCCACAGGTCCGAAGTACCAGTTTGCTCATGTTAAACACATTGTATATAAATCAGCATTTATCCTTCTTTAATAAAGCCGCCCATCTTGGTCAAAATGTAAAATTACTTATTTTAGTTGAAAAGTTATTTACTTACTTTATTAACCACATTTTTTTTTTTATTCAGATACAATTTTGTATTAAGTTCAAGCCACAGTTCAATCTTTTTATAGTAGTTTTAGCAATAGACATTTTTTTGTTTATAGGCAAAATACCAGTGAAAAGTGAAAAAGATACATAAAGTAGAAACTGGGCTCAAATATACTGCCCAATATAAATGATGGGATATTTCAAAGTTAAATATTGAATAATGAAATATCCTGTAATTTTTGTGAGTAGTGTAGATGAGATGGGTGTTGAGCGTGGGAATGATTCCGTTTGTTTTGGTTTTGGTTTGATTGGGAATGTTGTATGTATAGAGAGAAGATCATAATCATGAGGATTAGACAAATATTGTGGATTGGACCAATTGTAAATAAAAAAAAAAACTTTGCACCACAGTTCGTAAAGAGCAAAAAATTTACTGTAATGCCATTTTAAAATGATAAGAACTACAAAAATACAACAAAAAAATCACAGAAACAGAACCTGGTTAGGTATGCAAAGCAAGACCCTTACCTTACTACCAAAAGTTGCTGTCAAACACCAGTTCATTGAACCATTTCAACCATTTCATAAACAGGATCTGAATTGCAAGATTATCAGAAGAAATGTTACCCATGATTTCATCACAAAATAATCCACACATGACTAAGAAAACTAGAGGCATTCTGGAATTGAGTGCTATGTTCTACTGAAAATTCTGTCTCTGGCTGCAATCTCAAAGTATTTGTCTTGAAAATGAAAAGCATTTAACAAACACTTTACCAACTGTGATTCTGTTCTACATTGGTGTTGTTTGGATGGTAGTAGGTTTGACAATATAATTCAGATTCAGAAAACAATTGATTCTACTAAATATCAGTAAAAAGTGAGAGTCCTACAGTCAGTAAAGGAACAATCTGTAAAGATAAATATTGCAAATTTAAAATATATTTCTATAGCGCTTTTTACAATGGAGCATTGTCTCAAAGCAGCTTAACGATCTTATATTAAAAGGCCAATTCCAAATTGAGCAAGCCTAGGGTGATTAAATATTAGTGAAAGTGGTAGATCACAAGTACAGTTACATCTAAGACAACCTCAAATATTTCAGCATTTTTATTTTTCTACAAGAAAGACTGAAAACATCCTAAAGCAGGAATCCAAAGTTGGTTAACTAGCTACAAGGAACACTTGCACGCTTGGATTTCTATTAATAAGGGTTTTTAAATACTAACTGACAGAATGTCCTGCTTTTATAAATGCCAAATGTTATGTTTCATTAAGCAAAGGTTTACAAAGGTATTTCAAAACCAATAATCATCTCTTTATATTTTTATTTGTAGCTTAGGCTAGCTATAAGATAAAAACATTGCCGGCATGCCTTCACAAAAGAATGTTCCCAGGAACATTCATAGTAAAACTATAAATTGCTTGACAATTGTATTGGGAATTTTCACAGTTTGGCCATAAAGTTCACAGTTCCACGATTAATTTAGATGGTAATTTGACCAAGTCATGGTTCAACCGTTAAATTTCATGATACAATTGTAAACTTGGTTGATTATGAACTAACCATAACATATTTCACAGTTCTACTATGAATTGTGTTGTCAATTTGGCACTTCATGGTTCTAGTGTCAATTTTCACAGTACATTTTTTCTGGATTATTGCCAAAGATAAATGATTTATGCACTTAAAATATCTAGAGAAACAGTTTAACATTTTGATAACATATTCTGTGTGAACTGAAACAAGTCAGTCAAGAAATCTGTGCTAGCCTATTTCAGGTATATGGTGCTAGCAAAAAAATCTGTCAGAATGTGTACAGAATATAGTCAATTCCTAACTTGAATTTTAACTACTTTTTCAAATTAGATTTTCATTAAATATATTTTTTAAATATATATGTTATGGTTAGTTCATAGTCAACCAAGTTTACAATTGTATCATGAAATTTGACAGTTGAACCAGGACTTGGTCAAATTACCATCTAAATTCATAGTAGAACTGTCAACTTTATGGCCAAACTGTAAAAGTTCACAATACAACTGTCAAGCAATTTTACTATGAAATCTCACAGTGCATTTTTTCTTGAATCATTTAAAGTCACATTAGCAATAAATATATTGTCTAAGCATACAAATCCAACTTAAATACCTGCTGTATCAATTGTAACTGTCACATTCTCTGATTTGCACTGCCATCATGTGGGTGAGAGTTGAATCGTCCATTTGATGAAAAGTGGTGTAAAAGTGAATTCTGTTGATTATTAAGTGAAATATGAAATAAAATAAAGTGCCAAACATTTTATTAATTGCACTAGGTGCATGTCCTGTCAAACGTTTGTTTGTAACGAAAAGGGTAACGTGGTATTTAGTGCTATACATAAATGCTGCACCACTCATCATGACCACATGGTGGCGACCGTAAATCAGAAATGAATTATTACTTGGCTGTGAACACACTTTACAAGATAAAATAACAATTTTCAAAGTACATGGAAAACTATAACAACTAAGTAATTAATAAAGGATTAATAAATATTGCCTTAAGAACATGTTTTATGGAACTAAACAGGGCAATTGCATATCTGTCCTTAAGTTAAAAAGAAAGGAAAAAAAAACAAAATAAAAACTATAAATAATAAACAAATGTTTAAGAAAATGTATCTTCCCTAGCACTTATTTACTACCAAAACTGTTACCTGATGGACGTCTGGGAAATCTGCAGTGATTCTGCTAACTGTGGGTAATTCCAATATTATGTTATATTTTCTTTTTGTATTCTTTATTATTCATTTTTTTTAATAGATATTACTCTGTTTAGCTTTTGTATGTTAACCATATTCATAGTAATCTATTGTTTAGGTCATTTTCTTCTAACATACAAGGCATCTAGGCAACCCAAGGAGGTTGGGTCCCTTTTGAGTCTTGGTTCTCACCTTTAGCTTGTTTTTTCTTGCCAGTGCAATCACAGACTTTCTGGGCCCAGACGTTGTGAAGCTGATCTGCTGAAACAGTGTTCTACTGGACCAAATACAGAAGATCACAAAGGGACCCAGATCTCACAATTAATGGCCCATAAATGACAGTAAGTTAGTGAACAGTTACTGAAAAATAGGTTTACACATGTTTGCTACTTACAGATACGTAACATAGGAACATTTTCTATTAAATAAAGGTCCAAATATAATATTCTGCTCCTAATTAGTTATTTTTCTTTCATTAAGAGCCATTAAAAATCAAATGATGTTTGAAATATAAATAGTTTGTCTAAATGTGCCAACACAACTCTCATAAAATGTAAAATATATATATGCATTCTATATTATGTAGGCTATATTTTAGGCTATATTTTAATATGAAGCTTAAATTCGTGTTAAAATGAATGTTCTGCTTGTTATTATTAATGTTATAATTGCATAATGTTTTTATTTTAGCTTATTTAAAAGCTTGTTTTTTTTAAGTTCTTTTAAAATACATTGTACTCCAGTATACAGTATATGAGTATATAGAAAAATAAAGTTCAGTTTTTAGGTAACTCTAATAACCCAGATAGACAAACCCACACTTACACTTTTCAGGGTACTTCTATTCATTCCAAGGCCATTAGTGCTGAATTGTTGTGGCTCAGCACTGGCAGGCTATCATTAGGCCTGTGGTGAGAGCCTGAGAAGGTGACAGTCGGAGAGCCGTAAGCTTTCATTTGCACCGGCTGGACTATAGGCCTGTCCCAGAGACATATCAGGCATGTCCACATGTTTGTGTTGTAATGGAGCCTCGGAGTGAGTGGACCTTTTACGTGTAATGACCAGTTTGTTGGCTCTTGTTGTGTAATACCAATCATTAGAAAGCAAAAGATAAAGGGTGAGCGTCTGTGTGGGTGTGCAAACACGTGCATTTGTGCGTCAGTGTGTGTTGTGCAGGACTGTGTGAAATACATGCTTTTATGTCTTTGTTTCTGCTTAGGTTGTCTATATGGACAGTAGATGAATATGTAGTGTAGCTCAGAGGTGGGTGTAAGTGCACACGAAGAGCTTCTATTGAACAGCAAGAAAACCTGCAAGAACACAGACTAGAAAGTAATGTTAAACCAGGAACTAGAGAAAGGCAGACAAGGAGATCACAGACAGGCTTACTAAATACACATGGAGGGCTAACGCTAATGCTAATGCTAAGCTAACACAAATGCAACTAAGGATAAAAGATAACAAATCCAATGAAACCTCAAATTCATTGGTTATGGAAGTAAAGTCACATTTATTTATATAGAACGTTTTAAAATGGAGCATTTTCTCAAAGCAGCCGGACTATATTATATTATATTATATTATATTATATTATATTATATTATATTATATTATATTATATTATATTATATTATA
>JAVSBV010147505.1:0-15613 GCA_033117975.1 Parotocinclus spilosoma | reverse complement strand
GGGGGGGGGGGGAGGGGGGGGGGGGGGGGGGGGGGGGAGAGAGGGGGGGGGGGGGGGGGGGGGGGTGGGGGAGAAGAGATATCAATAGATCTGCATTATACGAAGAACACAAGGTTAGAGCTCCAGAAGGGCATGAAATTCAAAAGAACAAATGTAAAGCATACATGCATTTAATAATCCAGCCATATAGTTTTCCATCCAGTTTTCCCAAGTGGTCACGTATACAGCATACAGTGTACAGCATACAAATCAGATTAAGCAATCAGATATGGGCAGCCAAATTTAATCCCAGTAATCAGTTACCCAGATCTGGCAACACACATGTGCCTATAGTGAGAAAAAAACAACAAAAGGTCCACTTATTTGCTTCTTTTGGGGTAATTTTATTAGACCTGGTAAACGATTCTCTTGTGGAACCTGGCAACTCTATTTAATTGACTGATTAAACGCATCACACGCTAAACAGAGACTCTGAAATATAATATACACTAAAGAAAATAATGTTTAAATATTTAATATTAAAGACTTAAGTTCAAGTCTCCTCTTTGTGAGATTACTGGCTGGTTGCAAAGTAGAAACCCAATGATTGCATGGGTCATGTAAACCCAGAGGTTTCATCTGATTACTCCAGTACATGTAAACTTCAGTGACAACCAGATTTTCTGCAGTTATCAGATTATTAACTGCATGCAAACGCACTCACTGTGAACCAACAAATGTTAAGGTGTTGGAATTAGGAAGACATGCCCCTCACCACGATTTCAAGTTCTATGAGTAAGGCCAATCAGTTTTCTAGTCTCAGGGAGAACCAAGATGTGAAGTCCTGGGACAGCAGCATAGTCAATGATGACTTTATCTTTGTGTACAGCTGACTGACAGTTCCAAACACCTTCCAGCTACAAACAGTTCCACAGATGTTTGAAGTCAGGCCAGGGATCCAGAAACGCACTGCTCGTTGTTGGAGTAGATAAGAAATAACAGAAAAAAACTACATCTACGTCTATCAACAATGCACTTCCTTGCTGTAGGTGGGTTATATAAACATAAGGGAAACAAATATGCTTAATTAACAGTTAACACTATAGTTCTATATATAGAGATTTCTGCCGTTGAGGTTTAAAATCTTTCATTCGTAGTCCAGTTTGCAAAACTCTTCAATGCCATGGTTTCTGTTGTGAGGTACAAGGTCTCACTTGAAATCCAAGTTAGCATTTAACACGACAATGGAGCAATACTGCATCATACACAGTTTAGATAACACTAGCAACCAAAGTGTTAAAATTTAATAATCAGAGCACTACATTTCCCATAATCCTGTGAGCAGGAAATGGGCAGTGCCAACCCTATAAAGGCTTCATATCCGGAAGCCATCTTTTTTCCACTCTGTAACAGAGTACTCCATGCTGCTTGAGAGCCGTACTAAGAAGATGGATGTATTATATATTATATATAATATATATTATGGATACATGAATATAAAGAACCATCCCAGCATTCATCCCTGAATTCATGCTTCCACACATCTCTTCATCCAAATTACCTACCATATCGATCCACTGTACTCATCTAATCCAACTTCAACCCATCAAATTATCTACTAAATCATCTACAATATTTTAACGACATCTATTACAGCCTTTTTATTCCTTATATGACGGACATTCAAGAGCTTTAAGTTTAAGCAATAAAGAACTGATTTGTACTAATCGCATCCAGTCCTGTTTTAATCAGACACACTGTGGCGTTCCTTAATCCTGCACCAGTTGTAGCCTACCTTACCTAACCCGTCCTTGGTCCTCTACATGGAGGAATGAATGTAAGAATGAAAGCTGGGATCTCTATATTCATGTATCAATAATATAAGCATAATACATCCACCTTGGTGGTACGGCTCTCAACCAGCATGGAGTACTCTGTAACAGAGTGGAAAGAAAGATTGATTCATGTATCCATAATATATATTACATATAATATATAATACATCCATCTTCTTAGTACGGCTCTCAAGCAGCATGGAGTACTCTGTAACAGAGTGGAAAGAAAGATGGCTTCCGCATATGGAGCCTTTATAGTGTTGACTCCTCCCACTTCCTGGTCATAGGATTGTGGGAAATCTAGTGCTGTGACTAGAAATTTCTAACACAAATCATACAGATTTTTATAGTTTTAGGAGACTTACTTGGATTTGTGATGCGTGGAGGTCCATGGTGATTATGTGGTCTGCTCCGGCTACTGACAGCATGTTAGCAACTAACTTTGCAGAAATGGGCGCACGACTCTAGAAAATAAAACAAATGCGTCTTTTAGCTCAATTTAAGCATTAAAGCATTCTTTCTACGACCCCAAATCCGAAAAAGTTAGGACAGTATGGAAAATGCACTGAATGTTTCACATTATACACAGTGTTTCGTATATTTACTTATGTTATTTCAGACAGTATGAAACGCAGATTTTTTTTTTTAAAGTTTTGTCTCGTCAGCTCTACTTAATGGATGTTAATGAACATCCATTCCTACATTCCAGACCTGAGACACATTCCAAACAAGTTGGGACAGCAATAGCTTCAACCTTGTGCTGGGCAGTTAAAAGGTATAGTCAAGAAGTGTATATATATATACAATATTGTACAATATTTGAAGGAATCAGTACGCATGAAACAACCACAGAAGGTAAACAAACAAATTAAGAACAGAACTTGAGCATTTTTGGCAGAATAATTTTCAGGCTCAAATCCAGACCTCAAATCCAGTGTTCTCGTTATTGCGAACCTGTCACTGTCAACTGGATTGTTACTGAGCTCATAATGTGTCTTGCTTTTCCGGTTATTTGTAGTGACTAGAGAAAACACCTCTTCAAGGAATGTCTGACCTTTTGGCTTCACTACTTTCCTGAGGCTACTGGTTATTAAGTCAGATATAAGCCAGATGACAATATTCACAAAACTTACCATAAGGAAAATTTAAAACGATATACTGCATGAACCAGTATACCACCCAGCCCTGCTACCAATTGATGAGTACCAATTGACGGTTTACTCCAGTTTTCTCCCACAGTACAAAGACATTGCGTGTATATATAATGTATATAAAAGATACATTACACACACACACATGCACGCACACACAAAAGTGGTATTTGAAAATGCAAATCTGAACTGTAGTGCTTGAAAGAGATTTGCTGATTGCTAATGCAGTGCTGTCTGAGAGTTTAGAGATCACAGTCTTTCAGCTTTGGCTTGTGCCCTTTGCGCACTGACATTCCTCCAGATTCCCTGAATCGGTTAGTGATATTATGAAATGTAGAAAGACAAATGCTCTGCTCACAAAAAAAATGACATACGTATCGTTACACACATACGTTACACACATACGTTACACACATACGTTACACACATACGTTACACACACACACTTTCGGTTAATGGGACCAGCCGCTTATTCGGATCAAATCCTAAAGTACCAAAACAAATCCTATTAAATACGTGTAATATTATTCGCTTATTTGGACCAAAATTCCACTTAATCGAACCAAAAAACGTGTACAGTATGTAACATCTGTGAAAAACTCTACTTCTCTGGCATTATTACCCAAAAGTTTCTCCCCAGCCCTCTACTTCCACCTACAGGTCTTTGCCTAAAATTTTCATTTACTAGAAAAAAGTCGCCAATTAGCCACAGCAAAAACAGATCAGCGATTTATGAGAGGCTTCCTGTGCTCTCTGGCAGAATTTATGCTTTTATGAAAGGTCAAGAAATCTGGAAAGTTGTGTTGACAAGAGCAAAACCAGCGGGAGGTGAACACACCCACCACTTTCTTGTTCAAGTGCAGTCCGTTAAGAGAACACGTCAGATCACATTGGATAAGTTCAAACGTTGACTGGAATTTAGTAAGAACAAGAAAGAACCTGTATTATGCTTTGCATGCTGAGTACCTATACATCGTGTTATAGATCGTTTAGAAAAACTTGTTTGTAAATATATAAATATCCCCCAAATTTTTGTCAGTAGTGTAAGTAAATTCCTGCCAGTCTTTATTAAAGGAACACTGCTTTTAGACCTTTCAATAAGTTTCTCATGCATTATGCTAATAATCTGGAGATGCTATCCTCTGCCCACCTTTGCTCTTCAGTGTTTCGTGGATACTGCTTTTGTATAAAATGATGACAATCACATGTTAACATCATAATCTGTTTAAATTCAGATCATTATTTAGTTCTACCCATTACTAGCCCTAAATTGCCCCCATTATAACTTTTTTGAAATATGCTGTGGGCCTGAAATGCAGGGACGGAGGCACGAAATATCTTGGGTTCATATTATTCTTTTTTTTCTGATTTGGGGATATATTTATGTTCATGTCCTGCATGCAGTAACAATTTCCCCTTGGAAGAATAATGAATATATTAATCTTATCTAACATCCTAAAATTTTATAATCATATTTTACCATTTGTCTCCATGATATGACTGCATTCCAGTAAACCTGGTTTAGTTTAAAGGTACAAAAAGGAATGCTTTCTATTCTGATAACAGTACAAACAGAGAGCTGAGTATCTTGGCAATAGTATTCTCCAGTGTGCTGTAACCTACTGATAAATAATTATCAGTACTTAGCTCGAGATAAATTCTAAGCAGCATTGTGGTCAACAAAATAGACAAGCAAATTGTGATCAATGGGATCCATACTTAATGTTGCAACATCTCTAAGGACAGTTAAATGCAGTTTCAGCTTTCTTACTTTGTCTTTCTTGTCCTGGCGGGCATAGGGGAAGCAGGGGATGACGGCAGTGACCCTGGATGATGAAGCTATCTTGCATGCGTTGATCATGATCAGCAGCTCCATCAGGTTGTCATTTATTTCTCCACAGCCACTCTGGATGATGTACACATCTTCACCTCGTACGCTCTCACCTATCTCCACACTGCATCATACACACAAAGTGAACATGGCTACATGGCACTAGGCTTAATCTCACACACACAAAAAAAAAAAAAAAAACTCTTTGGAAGTATACCTAAAAGAAGATGATTTTTTTTTTCTTCTCATCACGAACATATTTACAATCTCACTAGAGTATCCCAGTCCAGTCTCTGCTGGCTTCCATATTAAAAACACGTATTTAGCCTGCAAGCACATTTGCTTAGCTTGGTTTTAGGATAAGCACAATGCCGTCACTTGCCAGCAAAGACCCAGGCAAAAAAGTGCTGCCCCCTGGAATATGAGTTAGCACAGTGAAGCACCCTAGCTCACTAATCAGAAACAATTATGTGCAGTCAGGATTCTGTTTTGGTTGGATAATAGAATACAATTTTTTTTAAAAGTCTCAAAATCACGAGTGAAATGCAAGATGTGGCATGGGAGACAAAGAAACAGATCATCTTCCTTTTCATAGCTCTGTCTGTTACACTAGGAGTAAAACAGTTCGTCCAGCACCATGCTTGACAGTGGATATGAAGCAGCAAACCGTGTTCTTGCAGCGGCCTATCGCACCATTTTAATTCCATGTATACCTCTGATCATTGTAACCAGACAATTTCATTTTTCATCATCTGACTTTAAACCTTCCCTCAGAAATCTTTTTTTGTCCATGTGCTTCACCACATACAAATGAGCTAATAAAGATGCCAATGCTTGGAGATGCATAGCAACCTCTCAACCTGTATCTCTGTGGATAGTGACAACAGTGTCCCACCAGCTTCCAGTTCTTTGCAGAAGTTTGGTTTGCATTTAATTATCCAGTCCAGACTGACAGAAGTAATCCGATGTGGTCGTCTGTTGTTGTAGCCCATCAACCTCAAGCTGCCAACAATAAGTGGTTATCTGAGGTAGTATAACCCTTATCAGCTCAAACCAGAACAGAACTGATGTTCACTGAATGTTTTTTTCTTTACTGCATTATTCTGTATAAAGTCTAGAGATTATTAGATGTGAAAATCCAGGACATAACAAGCTATAGAAATATTCAAACCATCCCATCTGGCACCAACAGTCTTGCCATGGTCACACAACTACATGTGACTATTTGTGACAAATAACTGCCACAAAAGTTGTTAAAAAAACATTCTTTGTTGGGGTAATCGCCCAGACCTTATAGTTGTGATGCATAAGACGGGTGTACAAAAACAGTTCAATACTATTATCTATACTGTTAACTCACAATCATGCCTATTCAGCATTAATGATTGTAGTACTGTATTGCCACAGTTCACTTTCAGAGACAGCAACTCCAATTCTTAGTCCATCATTAATGTAACATTTCCAGTATACTAAGCATACGTGTGCGTCTAGAACCTAAATGTGCACTGCAAGCACAAAGCGATAGGACGTCAGTGTTCAACATAATGAAATATTGTATTCATGCATATTCCATTTATATTTTCACCAACTACTGTAACCTACATTTTCTAATGTTTCATACAGACAGATTGCAGGCTACGTTTTTTTGACCTTACAAATGGAATCTGGGACTGTGGTGACCAAGCAGTTAAGATACTGGACTCTGATCCAGAAGATCCAGGGTTCAAATCCTGCCTCTGCCAAGTTAACATTGTTGGGCCCTTGAGCCATAAGCGCAAGGACTGTAAGATTGTACCAGATGCAAGTTTCTCAGGGTAAGGGCATCTGCTAAATGCTTCAAATATAAATTAATCCTGTAATACACACTCAGCTGAAGCCATATTCTAAATTAACCATATTTAAAGTGGACTATGCCATGACAGCCAATTTCTACTCCTCAGTCTATTACACATTTAACTTACAACAGGTTTATTGTAATGCATAACAAATCAGGGCACACGTGTCCCATGGTTATATTATTGCTTTCAAACAAATCAAAGTCATACAGGTTTAACCCTTTGAGGACCAAGGGACACATTTGTCCCATACTTCCAAATGGACACCAAATGCAACTGAAACACCCTAGGGCCAATTAAGGCATTTTCTTGTCCTGCAACACTTCACTTTAACCCTTTTAGGACCGCAGGTGGTTTCAATCGCATTTGGCACCCATTTAAAAGTATGGGACACATGTGGGTTCTCAATGTTTAAATGCTCTACACTTGGTGGAACTCAACTTTAGTGCAGAAACACACTCCCACAAGAAGCAGTACTAACTGGGATTTAAACAGCTACTTTGCATAGTATTTCATTTATATTCCACCAACCCCCTAGAACTGCCGCTGACAAGACCAGTATGTGCGAGAGTTAGATCAACATTTTATATGTAAAATAAATACACTGGTAAGACACCTTCTTGTTAGGGTACCTTTTGCTTCATCCTTCACGGCATTATTTTCCCTATTAATGCCACATTTGCCTCTTTTTGCATAGGGCTACACCAAGTTGTACTCATTTCAAACATTAGTAAAGCTTGGGAATCAATACAGCTACAATATCGTGGTCGATAATAAAGAAAAGGCAAACCTGTTTCAATCACCAGTTGCATAACATGAGCAACCGCTAGCTCCTCAGCTAGATATGAACAACTCATCCTTACAGGTTCAATTAAACTAAGGCAGGTCATACGATACATTTCAAACACACAAAGATTTATTGTGTTATTCGTGCTCCGATCCCTGGTGTTTGGAGGAAGAAACGTAAGAAGTTTACAGTAGAGGAGAGAAACACGTGAGCCTGGCACTAAGCTAAATAAACAAACGCGGATTCAGTAGCGCTAAGGAAGATATCGCTCTACTTTAATGATGATTAAATGGCTAAGATGTTGTTTCAGAACGATGAGAAACTCACCATGTTTCCTGGTTGCTGAACTTCTTGGTGATGACTTTTCCCAGCTCGAGACCGAGCCGATCAGCCACTCTCTGAGACAGATCGTGGTGCGAGCTGCAGCTAAACAACACGATGTTCGGCATGCTAAAACACACGCTTAAAGCGCACAGGCAAATGGGTTACTGTAGAAGAAGTGCACAAATTGTCCAATGCAAGCGGCCTTGTAAGTTAAAATGGACAAAAAGTGCAGATCTGCATTCTAACCAAGCATGGCCGAGAGCTTCTCAAAGGAACGGCGACGAGAGGAAGTGACGTAAGAGACTTACCAGCACAGCCGTCTGAGTTTGCTAACAAACGCCAGAGCACGTGATTTCGAAACCCGTTTGAAATGCTCCTCAAAAGTCAATATTTTGTTTAATATGTCACTTTGCCTGTCCTCATTTCGCACAATCTGATGGAAAACAATAACAATATGATGATGTGTCCTTTTGAAGGGAAGTCATGATGTAAATGTAGTTTAGAAATACCTATAAGGCTTAATTAAACACATTTGAGTAATAACTCAAATAACATGGCATAGACATGATATATTTATTAATTAGATATCAGATCATCTTTTGTGCAAGAAAATAGATAATAAATAGGTGCTGAATTGAAGCCTGGTACTTCCAGAAGATACTTCTCATACTGGAGTGACAGTTCGAAAATGAACAATATTCCCTGGAAAAAGGATACTGTGAGATTTTGTAGGAGTTCATAGTTTTAATCTGAACCTTCCCAGTTTGATCATAAAGTTCACAGTTCTAAAATGCATTTTTGATGGTAATTTATGGTTCTACAGTACGTTTTTTTTTTCCTGGGTTAATGCATTTTAATTGTAATTAAGCACTTTAGTGTGTAACTTTCCAAAGACACAAGTGGCTCATTTTCTTTGATGGCAACTGCAATCCTAGCATAGGTTCTCAATCATGTTTTGTGCGCTCATGCGACAGTGCTAGTGGCCAGTGATGTTTGGAAATGGTTGAATAAAAGACAACTGATAGTTAGGCAAAGTGAGTAAGTCTTCTTTCATTAGACATAAGTACATTCTATTTTGAAGGCAACTGTAATAGGTGAAGCACTGTTGTGTCTATATGGTACAAGAGCCAAGAGCCTGAAACCTGCAAAAGAAGCTTACCAGAAGCGGCACTCTGATGGGGACTTCATATGGTTTGGGCTATTTGGTTGGTTGGTCAGTATAACGATCACATAGTGGTACCCTGATCACTTTCTGGAAAGAAACCAAGCATGTCTAAACCTAGCCACTCCATGAACATGTTGGACTGTAGCATCAACAACCTTTTGCTGTGATGCAGTGGAATGGTGCAGTGATGTCGGCAAAGCAACTGACACAATGCAGCTCTCCTTGTGAACTCAGTCTGTTAATTATATGGTGAAAATCCACACAATGGTTTCACCCAGGTTGAAGCAGCCTGGGTACTTTCTGTGTCTGTGTGGGGTACTCCGGGTACTCTGGTTTCCTCCCACAGTCCAAAGGCATGCGTGTTAGGTTAACTCTAAATTGGCATTGTCTTGTGTATGTATGTCTGTGTATATATGACTAGTCTTGAGATGAACTTGTGTATAGATATAACCTTGTGTGTGTCACTGAGATGGCCACTGATGCTGATAGCGATGTTAAAGAAGCCAAATAAACAAACAAACAAGTAAAATATTTTTACATGTATCTATAGCTTGCTGGACTATTCATAGTTCTGTAGTTCATAGATAATATTTTTTACTAAAGATTATATTTTTTACTATAGTTAATTTTTTTATTTATTGTTTTTTAGATCATACAGTCGATTCTGGTTAATCGGACCACATCGGAACGCGATGGTTTTGGTCCTAATAACTGGCTGGTCGGATTAAACAAATATGCCCTATGTTACAAGACGAGACGTACTTTGTAACATATTAAATGTTTATTAAACCTTTATTGTACGATTTACACGTAGAGCGAACGTACAAACAAGAACTTCTGTTGCTTACGAACATTGTTCATTGAAAATAAATTTGCAAACTATTTTTTTCGAAACTATGTACAACACAATGTATAGGTACTCAGCATGCAAAGCATAATACTGTAAAAAACTAGTTCTGATTAAATTAGAGTCAACGCTAGGGAAAAACTCTGGAGTTTTCGGGTAGTGATGCCAGAGACGAAAAGTTCCTTCACGGATATTACATACTGTACACGTTTTTTGGCCCGATTAAGCAGAATTTTGGTCCAAATAAACGAATACCATTACACATATTTAATAGGATTTGTTTCGGTACTTTAGGATTTAGTCCGAATAAGCGGCTGAGTGGCCACCCGGCATCACCCACTCTATAAGACGTGCCCCGGCATGGCTTTCCTTGATTGCTCTCTGCACCCCTGCCCTGATTGGCGCTTTGGCGCCCTCTCGCGACCAGTTCGCGCGTTGCTACCACTCGGGATGCAACACCGGCATGCCCCTTTATCCTTTTGGGGTTTTTTTTGTGCTAGGAGCCTTACGCTCCGTTCTTCATCCCTTTTCTGTTGTTCTATATTATTTCCCCATTATTATTATATGTCGTGGGATACATCTAGCCTGCATACCTGGGTCCTACAAAAAAACACCACATCTCGTAACATTTTGTTTGTGTTCTCCAAGTTCCGTCAGTGCTTGCTTGATGCCTGTCTTCATCAGATGGCTGCTGAATACTAAAGCTAAATGAAAGATGTGGTGGAAGGACAAACTCCACATAGGCAGAGCCTGAGGTCACAGTTAAACCAGGGATCTCTGAAGTTGTGTGGCAACTGCTGCTACAAACATGCTGCCCTTGTGTGTGTTCTAAATAAGGCAAAAGGGTAGCCATACTCCTTATTATGTTATAATGTTTTATATTGCTAGGTGTGTCTGTTTTTTCAAATCAGTGACCCTTTCAACTTTGTATAACCATGCAGCTAGTGGACCAGCTTACTGCTAATGAAGTACAAAGTAAGTTGATTAAGACAAGACAGAATGGTATGCTTGACTATGGACACACAGTTACAGTTCAAGCTACAGGGCAAAAACGTCACTCCTCCCTCTAACCAAACCCACATGACTTGCTCCGCTGGCTGAATTTTCCAGTGTTAGTTTTAAAAACAAACATCCAGAGTTTGTTTACATTCAAATATTCTAATGAAAATGTATTTCATCAAAGCCCTTACAAGCATCCTGAATGCTGCAAAGTACATTTTTAGAAAGTGTTAGAGTTTCACTGTTTAGCATTCTGTGTTATTAAAAAAATGTTTTTTTTGGTTTTATTGACATATTAATTTTTATTATAAGACAAATAAGAAAGAGCCCCCCATTCTACAAAGAAAAGTTTTAATTACACTTATGTTATACATACTGTATCCTTAACCATATTAAAGAGTTAAAAAACAGCTGCCTCTCATTAGTCTAAATAAAGCATCAAGTTCTCAGAAACTACATAGTATATGTTCTAATAAGGAATACACATTGCACAGTATTTATCTGAAAATAAAAGTCGATATGACTTTTGATTAATTGAATGAAACGGTCCTCTTTAAAATATCCAAGTATCACATTCTCAAAAATTATTGTTTAGCTCTTTCTGACCACAGAAAGACTTTATTCAGACTTTATTTTTGAGCACTACACGTATGACAATATTTAAATATATTTTTTGCTGTGTTGAAAAAAAATTAGCATGGATCAAACCTTTTCTCAA
This sequence comes from Parotocinclus spilosoma, assembly GCA_033117975.1. Taxonomy (NCBI): domain Eukaryota; kingdom Metazoa; phylum Chordata; class Actinopteri; order Siluriformes; family Loricariidae; genus Parotocinclus; species Parotocinclus spilosoma. The sequence goes on along the minus strand of JAVSBV010147505.1, from coordinate 4,142 downwards.
TATAATAATATATTTATTCAAACATTTATTGTGGCCAGGGTTGTGGGATGAGAAGGTGTTATTGACTTTCTATCTATTTTTCTCAGAATTCATAGAATGCAGGCAAGAATGTTCCTTAAACTGGGCATCAGTTCATCACAGAGGAGTGGTTATTTCCATTTACCAAGGTAATGGTGGGCTATCTTTGCCGCCCAAATTGCCCCATTACCATTTTTTGTAAACGAGAGGCTGCATGTTGATGTAAATTAAACATTGAGATATGCATAGCTATCACAATATTTGACCACATTTAGCATTATTGAACTCACCATCCTCAAGCTCATAGTAATGAATATTATTGAGTCATCAGTGCATCAACACAAGAAACACATTCACCTAATAACTCACAAACAATTGAATTTATTTTATCTCTGTACAGGACATATTCACAGTGCAGATTGGAAAAGATATGTAAGCCCTTGTATAATTTTTCAATAGCAGCAAATTGGACATTGTGTTTCCAAACATAAATGTTTTTTTGTTGGTGTACAGGACGGACCCTGACAAAAAAATCTAATCTTATTATTTCATTGGTGATTGCAGTCTGTCAAAGACCTGGTGCAACAAAGATTCCCCTAAACCATGATGCTCCATTTGCCATGTTTAAGCTTGGATGAGATCTTATGGTTCATACGCAGTGCCTTTTTTCCCTTCAAACATCCAGCTGGTCTTTTGCAAACTTAATTTGATATATTTGTGCCTAAATGCATCTGTTGTAGTTAGTTTGATGAAACTTCAGTAATTAATGAAATTAATGAACACACATAGACACACACATAATATCATGATGAATCATTTTATGGTTTATCTTTTTCCATTCACTTACAACTACATAATTAATTACTATGTGCTGAGTGTCCTTTATATAAATTGAAATGTTGAAAAGTCAAGGTGGCTCGGTGGGTAGCACCCTCACAGTAATCCCATAGTGGAGCGACCTGGGTCCTTTCTGTGTGGAGTCTGCATGTCCTCCCCATGTCTGCCTGGGTTTACTTCGGGTACTCCGGTTTCCTCCCACAGTCCAAAGACATGCATGTTAGGATAATTGGTGTCTCTAAAGTCCAAAGACATGCGTGTTAGGTTAATTAGTGTCTCTAAAAGTGGCCTTTAGTGTGTGACTGTATGTGTGGGCCCTATTATGGATTGGCGCCCAGTCTAAGGTTGTTGCCCTTGCACCACAATCTGTGCTCTGATTAAGTGGAAGATAATGGATGGATGGATGAATGGATGGAGGGTAAAAAAGGTCAAGAGCAACAGGTTTTCTTATCAATGCCTGTGTACTGTTCTAAAGAAGATCTGTAGCTTTTTCTGGCAGTGGTGGAAGTACAGAGCCCTGAAATGCGGTGGCTAGAATGAAGATAATTGTCATGGCAGGGAATGACAATTAATTGCAATTCATCTTATCACTCTTCGCAAACTAGATTTAATAAAAAATTCCACTCCAAAACTGATGCAGCAAGCTTTGTGAAAACCAAAATTTGTGCTATTCTCAAAACCTTTGGCTACAACTGTGAGTGAGTGACATGTAAAATATTCACTCCATTCATACATTTTCTATGCCCATTTAATCCAATTTAATCCATATGTGTTTAATGAACTCCAGGTTCATACCTGGTACGTAGATTACCTCATTTCCAAGTAGACTGTAGGCATGGAGATGGTGTCTAAATATAAAGTTGGAGACTTGGTAAGCCCAAATGTCTACCTTCTTGCAAATCTCTAAACATGCTTCTCTAATAAACTCACATATAGACTGGTATGATGTGAAAAGCAAAACGCTCACCTATCAGCTAAACATCTACATAAGGTTTGCTGGTATAGGAGTCATTTTGCAACCAGGTCCACTCTGCAGTGTTACTTGCACAGTCATGATATGCATGCAACACTCATCAAAAAGCAACCTCAGCTGTGATTTTATCAACAGTGTTGCAACACAACACGTTCAAACCATTCTGGAATCATGTACTTTGTTCTGATGAAACAAACACCAAACTCTACTATCACCAAAAACCCAATCACTTTATGTTGATGCAGTTTCGCTTTAGATTTACCTGTCAGTCTCGCACTGAGCAAAGACAAGGGAAGCCAGAATGAAAGTTTTGCAAGTTTTTGAAAGTCTTTTTAAAACGTCATTTAGGCATATTATACTGACGTTTAAATTATGTCAACAACACAGGCTTTAAAAATGTTTAAATGTTTAAAAGACGTCCAGAATGTTTGTATTTGCAAATTTAAAGTTCAGAAAAGTCTAGAATAAAAATTTTTCAACGTTTTTTAAGACATATACAATGCCTAATACAATAAACAATAAAATAAAATAAACAATTTCTACAGGCGTCCAACTCAGGTTCTTGACAGATGTTTAGACAGTGAACCTATTTTGTTTTGAGTAGCAGTCAAAAGCCTTTATGACTGACCCAGAAATAGTACTGTTATACATTCTATATTCCTTGCCATTCCATTACGTGTATTTTTCCTATGACCCAAATTTTCACAATATATAGTTTTTTTGCTTATAAGATGTCAGCCTGTGTGTTTTTGTACAAACAGACATGTCTTTGCTAGTACAGTCTGGCCTCTAATCCGATTCTCTTTAGTTAATAAAGATCATGTGGGACCTATTTCCTTTGAAAACAGCTTCTGTTTCCCTAAACCATACTTTACTCTGCTCTGTGTGGTTCAGTGTTGCATAAACCTGCATTTTTCAGACTAAGTGATTTTTATTTATCTTTAGTGTTACATGATACATTTTGTATATTTACTTGATGATTGTGATTGCACTGTGATGCAGTGGTTAGCACTGTCACTTCACAGCTCCACAAATCTCCAATTTGTTTCCATACTCCAGACTCCCCCAGGAAAAAATGTACTGTGAAATTTGACAGTAGAACCATGAGGTGGCCAAATTACCATCAAAAGTGTTAAAAAATGTATGGTCAGTTCATAGTCAACCAGGTTTACAACTGATCTATAAAATTTGACAGTGGAACCATGATGTGGCCAAATTACCATAAAAAACTCGTTGAACTGTGAACTTTATGGTCAAACTGTGAAAGTCAAGCAATTTCCAGTTTTACTATGAAGTCTAATAGTACATTTTTTCATGTGTATTTTGTATGTTCTTCCCACATCTGCATGGGTAATATGCTGTAGGTTAACTGAAGTTTCTAAAACATCCTAGTGTATGCGAGTGTTTCTGTGTGCACACATGACCTACAATGGATTGGGGTTGGTTTCTGCACCAAACTGTGATCAGTAGTGTTAATTTTAATGTTAAACATGTTTTCAGACTTTGGGACATATTTACTTCTAAAAGATGTGATCTAACTACTAAGCATGTGGCCATGAGAGATTGGGGTGTAGGGTTACTTTATGGGCAAAAAGTACAAATACAGAACATAGATAAAAAATCAATAAATAATTATTCTTAATATACAGGCCGAGTCAAAAGTCTTAATTAGTACCTTATGAATTTTTCATTTTGAATACATTTATTGACATATTCTCCAAATCCTTGTATAGGGAAGAAGCAAAGCCAGTGCCAATCCATCATAGGGCAAATACACTCACACACTTACAAACTAAGGGCACTTTTAAAAACTCAAATGAACCTAACACACAAACCTTAAGCCACGAGAGCCTGCAGTGAAGATGAAGCAAATAAATAAAGAAGCATTGGATTTTATTAAACAAGATCATCATAAAAGCAAATGAAAAGTCTAATAAAAATTACAAACTCATTTATCGTGATTGAGTAGCAAATGATATATTCATGGAGGTGAACAGAAGCATGTCAAACTGGACGAGAGTGACACACTGTTTAGTAGGGTGTATGATCACCCAAGACTATCAAAACACACTGACAGTGATGGGGGCATGGACAGGATGAGATCATCCAGCAGTTCTTGTGGGATCCTCTTTATATTCATTTTGAAATATCCCCGCAGTGTATAATCTGTTACTCTCGTGTGTCTCTCAGTGTGCTGTTCTTGTACTCAACAAACACAGGAAACTGCTTGAATATAGAGTGCATCCGGAAAGTATTCACAGCGCTTCACTTTTTCCACATTTTGTTATGTTACAGCCGTATTCCAAATTGTATT
>JAVSBV010147494.1:0-15613 GCA_033117975.1 Parotocinclus spilosoma | reverse complement strand
TTAATAAACATTTAATATGTTACATAGCACGTCCTGTCTTGTAACATAGAGCATGTTCGTTTAATCAGACCAGCCGGGTTATTAGGACCAAAACGATTGCGTCCTGATGTGGTCCCATTAATCGGAATCGAATGTATATCAATAATACTATGCCCAAGTTTTGCTGCACGGTAAATAAATGCAAAAGTATTTCTATTAGAGCTGTGATTTCTAACTATTTTGTTATATCCGAATCTGGCATCAGTCAAGCTGCTTTATTGATATTATTTTTCATTGAAGGTAGTGGTTTAAACTAAGATCAGAGAATCCTTTACTCTTCCAACTTGACTACACAATTACATATTTTTGCTTGCATTTAAGGTAATGTAAATTTCATTATATTACCCATTTACCTAACTTTGGGAAGACATATTGAATTAATTCCTGATATAAACAAGCCACAGCACAGACCAGAACACTGGTATGTTGGTCAACCAGCTCTACCAGCAAGACCAGGTTGAGCTCACCAACTAAACCATCACCAGACTGCTACTTGCCAGTATAATTAACTTAGACCAATATTAAACATAGAAATCATATGGGCTTGCTAATTATCCAGAATATTCTTGTTATTTTTCCCACCTTTTTTTATTAGGAGGATTTTTTTTAAATGCATGCAGTACTTATCTAATGCTTTTAAATAAGCAAATAGCTCATTCATTCAAGACAAAAGAGCCACCCATCTTAGTCTGAGTACCGCTCATCTTAAGGTGTTTTTGCTAATGACTTTTCCATTTCCTGTTTAATTTCTGTTTCATCCACTAGACCACTTTGACTTTTACTGGGAACATAAATGTGGAAATGGCATTTCAGCCTGACCATCGCATCTGCCTGAGCAGATCATAGAGAATCCACAGCCAGGTTAAATAATGACATTACCAGCTAGTGTTTAAAGATTTACAAGATCAGAGATCTATTTGTTTCAACACACCTTTCCTAGCAGAGAGTTTGAGAAAGTGTACTTGCTAACAGCAGATGGGATTTTCCATATGGAACCTGGGAGGTGAGATGATCACCACCACAGACTTATTGAATGGAAGCATCTCCTTTTTCTGCCTAGTTTACTCTCTATGACACTAAAGCTGTATCAGTGGGAACAGGAGCCGCTGACAGCATGACCCTGAACCTGACTTTTTACCTCCTGCCCTGCTTTCCACTGTGTGTGATCCTACTGTGTAACGTGAGATACATGTGTGTTCAGGAGCTGATGCACGTGTGTGTATGATCAATAAGTAAATTCAGGGAAAACGTTCTGCCTTTATTTGTTCGTGGCTTTCTACAGTTCGGCCAGGCTTATGTTAGGACTTTTGAGACACAAAATGTTAAAAAAATAAAATCTAAACCAACAAGTTGAAGTTGCTTTGGCATTAGAGTAGATTAAAAGCCACATTAGTGTACTATTAGACTCTGGCCCTTCTATAACAAGTTAGCTAAACCATCTTTTAACCTATAGTTGTTTGATAGTAATAATATTGGCATGTGTTGAGTGTATGTAAAATTACACTAGGAAAGTTTGACATCATATGCTCTCTCATGCACAGATGGCCAGTGGTTCAGCGATCCCATCCTCCTATTACTAGATAAGAGAAATTCACTTGGCTTAATAAGATCAGCATTTCACAGTCACTAGCCTTACCTGGCAAACAGCATGTCTCATTCGCAGTAACATGATGAATAATAGTCTATTAAGTATTCATATCCGATTTAATTAAAAATGCAGGACTGAGAATAAATTGTCCTTGAACAACTAAATCTACCGGGTCGAATTCCCTATTTTAACATATTCATATGTAGTATATGGTTACTAAGTGAGATAAAACATTTAAAATGTACACATTTTGTAACCAATAGCAGCAAAATCCAATCGATAGGAATGTCAGTAAGAGAAGAAACCTGCCTAGAAGAAGTATCTGTGTAATGGCAGCACATCTGATCGATTACTACAGTGCCCAGGAAAACAATGCATTGTGGGATTTCATAGTGAAAGATTTAGAGTTCTATTATGAATTTGTAATAGTAATTTGGTCACTTTATGGTTCTACTATTAAATTTCATAGTACATTCTTTTCAGGGTTATTATTGGTTTTGTATATTGTATTTGTATTGTTTTGGGACTGTGGTAACCTAGCGGTTAAGGCACAGGCACTGGACTATGGACCAGAAGGTCCAGGGTTTATATCCCTCCTCTGCCACAGTTGGGTCCCTGAGCAAGACCCTTAGCCCACAATTGCTTGGATTGTAAGACTGTATGAATTGTAAGTCGCTCTGGATAAAGGCGTCTTCTAAATGCTGTAAATGTATATCATGTCAAGGTTATTGAACTATGCTGGGGTCCATAATTCTATATTTAGGTGGTCTTAGATTATGTTATTATTTTGGCATAATAATTGTCACACCAAAGTATCCCTGGTCTACTACCAGAGACAGAACACCTGGTGAGGTGGAACTCAGAAAAAATACAGTTAGATAGAATCAAAACAAGACCCAGAGGCAAGACGCCTCATCAGACTTGCACCCTGGAACTCTCACCAGACATACTCCTATTTTCCAGAGGCAGTATATAAACCAGAGAAGCTCATCGTTGGAAGCCAGTGCTCTACCAGCTTAGCCATGCAGGTTTGTATCCTGCCTCTGGGTCTCATTCTGGGTTTACCAGTTTACTCCTTCCCAGAGGGGTTTCCATCATCGAGTTTCAGAGCACCTTGGGTCCCAATACTGTGACAATTATGGTTGCGATAGTGGTTCCAGTTCATATTTTGAACAATTTCTCATGTATCCTCAACAATTTTGGTATATTCAATATAGTACATAATAAATAGTATTTATATATAATAAACTACACTTTATTCCATCACTGACAGCACACTGAGTTTTGTCCTGGCCCTCCCGATGTGTCATTATTTTTTCTCTAACATTCTTGTCTTAGGCTTCATCATGTGGGCATAGTGTGTAACACATATGCATTGGAATTTACATTTCATTAAAATAATTATGTACTGTGATAAGGGGGCCCAAGCTATTTGCACTCATGCAAAATACTTGGCTGCATAATATTGAGAAGCCCTGTGCTGTCATGTTTTCCACCTGACCTTGTCATTCAGGTATCTCTTATCAGGTATTGGATCTTATCTTTCAGACCTCGCAACCTGAGTCGCTACTTTACTTAGTCATGGCTCATCTTAGACTTGGATGAAGTGACTTGCAAACATCTCCGCTCAACAGTGTTCATGAAACAGTAAAAATAACACTGCAATTACATTCATGAACAAAAAGCACCCAGATATAATTGCTGAATTGCTGCAAAACTCAGCATGCAGTAATGTTGTGGGCAGATATGTAAATGATTACAGGTGTGGTTTGATTAGACAATGGGCCTTGCCACAAGAGGGCTTGTAGATCCTCCACACTCATACACACCCCACACTTCACGTTAGCCCCTTGGTCCCACCTTGTACCCTAAATGGTAAATCTGGTGACAGGGCAGGAAACAAAAGAGTTGCAATCTGGAGGAGACATTTCTGGAAAACTATTGTTGTGTTTGGGCGAGCATTATCGTGCTGAAAAATGCCATTTGAAAACCCTGCCGTGAGAGGCAACACATATCACTGCAGAATGTTGTGTGCCTATGGCTGATTTGTTATTGCCACTTGTATCACTGCTAGGGTGAATGACTGTCATATGTGATGGCTCACACTAGAAGTTGGGGGAGCATGTCGCTCTATAGCAAAGGCAGAATTGACGCACTCACCATAAGGATACCATACTCAAACCTGAGAGTTGTCGGATCCCAAGCAGAACCTGGGTTTTTCAATAAAGGTTTGCCAATGTTTCCAACCACTGGCTGCAGAATGTCCCATGTTGCTTGGTTACAGATCAACAAAGCTGTGCAGCTCAGTTCCCTGGCATTACAGTGATACAGTACCATGCAAGCAATACGAAAGAACCCATTTACACAATTCAATATTATATTCACATATGGACATACATTATGTTTAAAAAATAAGATAGTGAAGACTCTCAAGTCTCTCAAGTCCAAGTCCAACTCATTAAGCATTAAGTCAACGTCGAATTGCAATTCTGTTTTATCTCGTCATGTCAAGTTACAAGTCATCAAATAGCACATGAGCTGCACTCCAGTCCATGTCATGTGGTTCAAGTCCAGACTTCTGTTCAAACCTATGCAACCGATTCAGGTCCAGCAACATGTCTCTTTTTTGAAGTTCTTTTTTTTTTCTAATTTCTGTAACATTACAGTATTGGTACATTCCATGAATTAAACCTTACTCAAGGTCTCAACAGCATTTTGCTAGTGCTTAAACATAAACCCTGGACCTTCTTTCAATAGTCCTGTACTTTCATTGCTGCGATTTTACTGCCTAAGAATATTACATGTATTTTTCTCTGGTGCTTTATTCATTTTTGCTTCATGTATTGTATTAAGCTAAAATCCTAACAGAGTTAAGTTAGACAGAGTTTGGGGAAATGCCTCTGAATGAGAATAGGATGGGATTTACCGTACAGTCACAGCCGACTCTCGGTCACTTGATGGATCATCGATCTCCACACATTCTGTCCTTCATCGATGTGATCCATAAAGTATTTCATGTTTTAGTGGACGAGTTTGCCATTGCTTTCTCCACCCCTCCCGATTTATCCGGGCTTGGGACCGGCGTGCAGCTGTTTCCAGTTACACGGCTGGGGTGCTTTCCATACACAAGTCAATGACAATTTGGAGACGTTCCCGGGACCTTCTTGCCGTGAGGCAGAAAAGGGAATACAAAGCACCTAAGTCACCCTGCAAAAGGGCATATAATAAACACCTCGAGTGGCTTTAAAGCTGGCGATGAAAAGCAGTGTTGAGAAGAAGAGTTCTCAGTTTGAACCTGATTTCTCCAGATTTTACCTCACGTGCCTCTCATGTGTCTGGCTCCTAACATCTAGACTTGGTGTAATGCTGTTTTTGGACATTATTTTACTGGTTATATAAATTACTCGAACTTTTTCACCATCAATGCTTCTTCAGACCTCAGGCGTCTTTGTCGTGCCAACTGGCCTCTTAACAACACAGCATTCGCGCACGCGCACACTCGCGCACACGCTCGCACATCCAGCGCGCGTTTCTAGCAGACAGTCGGTATTATAACAGCGCACTGGCTCGCGGTCTCCTTTCTGCTGAAGCTCGATCACCGCAAGTTTACCTACAGAGAAGAAAACAACTCGTGCTACAGTTTCTCCAGAATTAAACATAACACAACCTAACAGGCTTAGAGAAAGCGCTCACTATTACTGCTGGACACAAGGTAAGACATTTCTAACTGAACTTACAGCACATCTGTTTAGCTTGGTAACTGATGTTCTGCATTACTTTCTTACTCACTGTCACTTATTAAATTATAAAATAGAATCACGTCTGATATTTTAGACACATGATCAGGCTATTTTATATATTTTAGACACGTGCTATAATCAGGTTATTTTATATATTTTAGACACGTGCTGTAATCAGGTTATTTTATATATTTTAGACACGTGCTGTAATCAGGTTATTTTATATATTTTAGACACGTGCTATAATCAGGTTATTTTATATATTTTAGACACGTGCTATAATCAGGTTATTTGATATATTTTAGACACGTGCTATAATCAGACTATTTAATATATTTCAGACACGTGCTATGATCAGGCTATTTGATTGCCAATATTTTCATAATACTCTTTTCCTCTGAGCTTCATTTCAATCTTCGTGAGCTTTAGAATCTTCTTTCTTTTGGTTGTCCTGCCAAACAAACCATACAAGGGTTAACTTGGCATCCCAAACAGGTTGCCAGATGCTGCACACTAAATACTTGCCACCGTAGTCTATAGTTGCTGTTTTTACTAATAAAGACAGTGAGAAATAATTATATCTGAGAATTATACAATTGAATCTATTGATGTTCCTGGACTTGCACAGCAGTGTACATTTCAGAATGTATATTTTAAATTTCATTAGTATTTAATATGCTCCCCTTTTTGATGTAATGGTATTGGGTACTGTTCAAAAAATCTGATGATCCATGTTAATCTGGTGCAATTTCACAAAATTCCAAAGAGGATCATATTTTGTTACTGAATGCTTAGCGTTATGTGCCTCATAAATGTTTAATTGTGTTTAAGTCAGGGGGAACATACCAAATACTAATCATTTCTGATATTTATCTCATTTTTAAGAAATGACTTCTCACTCTTCTCATTATACTCATTAATGATGTGGATTCTTGGAATCTAAACATAATGGGGTTCCAGAAGGCAGTTTGATCTCTGATTTGTTCACAATTGAAATTGAATTTCCCCATTAGAAGTCATGTGAATAGGATTAATCACTGCCTCCAAATGATTGTTTTTTACTGTTATTTATTTATGTAAAAGCATTAATAAATCGAATATAAAATAAACTACATATACCTGTGATCACACCACATTTATTCTTATTCTTTTGGTTTTTATGGCGATTTGCATAGTGTATCTTGCTGCTGAGTGGATTGGATGCATCTGGGTCCCACTGTATATCAGTAATAGTGCTGGGCAATATAACCTTAAATCAATTTCACGATTAATTAAACATTTTACCTTAATTACAATTCTGAATGATTATCTTGTTTTTTTGATGTTGTTGATTTTGCCCTGGGGTGGCACGGTGGTGCAGTGGGTAGCACTGCCACCTAACAGCTATGAGATCCCGTCCCTGGACTCGACTGTGTAGAGTTTAAATGTTCTCCTCGTGTCTGCATGGGTTTACTCTGGGTACTCCGGTTTCCACCCACATTCCAAAGAAGTGTGGTAGGTTAGGTGTTTCCAAATGCCCCTTATTATGTGAGTGTGAGTATTATTGTAAATGTATGTGCCCTATAAGGGATTGGCTCTCTGTCTAACATTGTTCCTGCCTTGTGCCCTGTGTCGCCTGTCAGGCACCGGCTCTCCCGCATCCCTGACAAGGATTAAGCAGATAAGAGAGTGAATAGATGAATATTTTTTGCCCTTATAGTTAACTTACAAGTTTGTTCTGTAAATACACTCAACTATTAAAACTAAGATATTTTGTCTAATGTATGTGTGCATATAATTGTGGTTTTGAACTAACACACAGGAACACAAAGATGTAGTTTCTGAGCATTTCAACCAGTTCATGGGGTATTGTTGTTATTCATGGCAATTATTCCTTGCCTATTCCTCAAACTTTTTTTCTATTGTGCAGCATTTGTAAACACGCAGTAGGGAACGTATCAAAACAATTAAAATACGTATTAACAGAATATTTGAGAAGGCAAAAACTAAATAATCAACATGGGCAAGATGACATCTGTTAATGTTCCGAATTTCGATTTTCATTGATTTTCGAATAACTTCTCAGTCCTAAGTTGTAGTTAAAGATATGATATTAAATTTATGGAAAATATTAAATAGAAGCGTCAGACGTCTGCTCCTGCATGCAGTATTATAATAAAGTAAAAGTTATTGTTATTATATTATTGTCTTTTAAAATGCCTTTTTATTATTTCTAGAGTGCATTGTTATGACCTTTAATTCATTGAGTGTATTCAATGGTTTCAAGCACACAGTGATTTAACACAGAACCACTCAGCATTGACAGTGTACCCTCACAATCCTGTACACATGATCGATTACGACTGGCTTTTACACCTTTGCCAGTTGACTGTTAAACTTTCAGTGCATATTTTTCAATTAGCATCTACAGTAGATCCTGAAATCTGAGGACTGTGGTAGCCCAGTGGATAAGATACTGGACTCTGGACCTGATGGTCCAGGGTTCAAATCCCACTTCTGCCAAGCTGCCACAGTCCTTAAGCAAGACCCTTAACCCAACATTGCTTAAATTGTAAGACTGCATCAGTTGTAAGTCGCTCTGGATAAGGGCGTCTGCTAAATGCCGTAAATGTCAATGTTAATATCCGGCTTCAATGTGAGCTATTGTATGGTGTGAGAGTATTAATACTGTTGGATAGCGGGTTTGGTTCAATCAGCTTCTTGCTGCATATTGAGCCACGAGTTTCGAGGCAGTAAATTGCTTTTTTGCTGTGCTCGAAATAGATTCTGCTTGTTGCTGTCTGACCTGTTTTGCCCCATAATCAGACCCCTGTGTAGCCAAATGACACATATCGCATGCTTTAAATAGTCCTGTTTGCCTTATTCATATTTGCTCTATTTTTTTGTTATCACCTGGGGAAAGCATATGTTTAGTAATGTGTCCACATTATTCATTGGTTGATGAGAGCACTAAGGCAAGTCAGGCCAGTATCCATCATTTCCCTGCATTTGAATAAGATTTTCCATACGGTTGGCGGAAGGGGGTGGTGCTCAACCCTGTCCCTAGACCCAGTGACGTTAAATAATTCAACAACCAGTTCTACTTTTCACTAGGAAATGCAGAGCTCTGTACAGCAACACCTCAGGGTACTATTAATTGAAAGAAAACTGATCTGTTTGTGCAAATCAGTCATTTCTTTTACATTGTCTGAGTGCCTTCCACTCACTTTTTAACAAATACAACATTGCAGCGTGAGTCAGTTTCCTTGATCTGCTCATATTTTCACATGCACAGACAGGGCAGATCCACATACCTATATGCAGTGTGCTTGCTTTGTATACACTTTCATTTCAACTAATACATACAATGTGTTTAGATGGCTGCCCATCTGAAAATATTTGATGAGCAAAATGAAGGCTTTGTGTAGCAGATGCAGCCATTGACTGTGTATTGGTCTCACTATAAATGGCAGCAAATGCATCTATAGTTCTTTGATCCCTCACTAAAGCCCTTTTTGTCCCCGATGCTCAAATTTACCAGTGAAAAGGCTTGAATGTTAACACGGTGCCCATAGACAGCGTCGTGTTTGTGGTGGCCACTGTGCTCATCGTAACAAGCATTAATTGGTTCATTCTCAACCCAGAGGCATAGCACAAACAATTCGGCCTGGTTTCTGTTGGTAGAAATAGTCATTTAAATCCGCTGTAGGTCATTTCATGCATCTTCAATATGAGGATTCTATCCCTATAATGCTATGTTATCTAAAATTGCAAGTCTACATACACCAAAATCTGATATGTTGAAGTTTCATTAATTTAGGAGGTGGTTTGAGACACACTGTAGCCACATATTAAACAAGTATAAACGTCTCTCCTAGATGATTCTAACTGCCAAAACCCATTCCATTCTTTACAACTTTCTTTTCAATCATTTTCAAGAAAAAAGTCTGAGATGATTTGAGTTTTGGGACATTATGCTGCAGGAAGTAGCCATCAAAAGATGGGTACACTGTAATCATAAAGGGATGACGTGGAAAGGTGCTCAACGTATACCAACAAAATATCTCCCACACCGTTACACTACCAGCAGCAGCCTGAACCACTGAGAAAAGGCAGGATGCTTTCATGTTGTTTATGCCAAATTCTGACTCTGCCACCTGAATGAAGTCAATTTCACCAATCTTTTACCAATCTTTTATTGTCCAGTTTTGGTGAACCCATACAAATTGTAGCCTCAGTTGTCAGTTCTTACCTGACAGGGGTGACACCTGGTGGGGTTTTTTTTGCTTCTATAGCCCATCTGCGTCAGGTTTGATGTGTTGTGCATTCAGAGAAGATGGAAAACCATAGAGATGGATATATGTGACAATTCCAGTCTATCGCCAACAATCAGCCCACGTTCAGTCCCTTAAATCACTTTCTTCCCTATTCTGATGCTTGCTTTGAACATCAACAGGTCATCTTGTGCATCCCTGAATGCATCAGTTTCCGGCAGGTGATTGGCTGATTAGATATTTGTGCTTAGGCTACACTTTTTTTAATTGATTGTTCCTCGGATGTCCCTACTTAAGAATCTACTGAGGAGGGAGGAAAAAAAATCTTTCAATTTCTCAAGGACTATCTGGAATCAATACAAGAAAAGGGGGAAGAATAAAATGTATTTAACCTATAATTTAATGAAAATGAATCTGAAAAAAAAAAAATGAACAGAAGAAAACCGTTGGCTCATCACCAAAGGGCGAAAAATATATATATTTTAATTTCAACCATTGGTGCTGTGGCGGATCCGAGAAATACCAAAATTAAATTTATTTTGTATTCTTCAAATAAACAAGCAATAAAAAAGTCTGTCCTTATAATAATAATAATAATAATAATAATAATAATAATAATATAAGTTGAACTTATATAGTGTCTTTCACAAACCCAAGGTTGCTTTACAAGAGAATCACAATTACATTAAACATAGCTAATTAACCTTTGAACAGGTGTACCTAATAAAGTGGCCTGTGAGTGTATTTAATTTTTATCAGCAAAATAAACAGATGCTACTGTCCAATGAAAATTGGCTCCCACTGGTCAGAATATACATTTGTGCTTAAAAACTTATCAGTATACAATACAGTTACAATTGAAGTTGTGTTTTTTTGGAGGCATTAGGTAAATTACATTTTTAGCACAACATCTTTTAAATAAGGGTGTGCTATGATGATTAAGGATGATCACTGTTATATATGTAATTAATATAATGCAGGATTTTATATATGACAACAAAAGGCTGAAACTAAACTTCGTTAATGTACAAAAACACATTTAAGACATTGTTAATTGACATGTATATGTCTGTACTTCACAGTCATGAGTAGATATAAACAAAACGTAAAGACAGTAATTATACTGGATATAGTATTAAGCCTAAAATCAATTAAGTCTAGTATGCAACTATTTATAAAGTTATTCTGCTTATTTATACAGTTATACTCCTAACTTCCTATCATTTGAATATTAGCTAATGTATGACAGAAAGATTTTTTACAGTTGTCAAATATAATGATTGTTAAATGAATAAAATAATTTATTGCATTTAAAAAGCGAAAGGTATGCTGATTGCCCATGTGTATAATTTAAAAAGGGATTTAAAATTGTTCATATAAAGCAATCTCTAGAAGGTGGTATAATAACCACACAATAAGCTTTCATTCATGGGAAAACTGGAGAAGTCTTGCTACATGTGAGGAAAAATGACCTCATTCTATAAGTATGTTTACATTGTTGCCTGTTATGAACTAGAAAATAGCAACTGCCATAGGTGTGATTTCACCTGGCCCAGCCTACAGCATATCCTGTGGCCTACATGCGTCGTTGTTGGATGCTGTTGCCACTGAGCTGTAGCTGCTTGGAAAATTCAAATGAATGTCCACACACACAAAAAACAACATGAATCACATGCTCCTGTGACCTGTATCTTATGTCCATTGTTAAAAGCATTAAACAAATGAAAAGTAAATTAAATAAAACTCTGACCCTGGACTCAGTGATGATAAATTATTTACCAAAGCACAGTAATGTACAGTAGCATCTCAGGGTATGATTTATTAAGATAAATACATTTTCCCCATTTTATATTCAATTATGATGGTCAGGGTTGCAGCGGTGCTTTTGCAGCACCAGGGGGATTCTCACCTGACCTTCATGAGATATTAAGTATGTTTATTTTAATAATCTGATTGCCAGATCCCACCTGAAAGTCCCCCACCTGATCTATGCACATAAGCCCTAAATGAGTGAAACTTGTAAGAATAAGCAGAACTGGCAACCATGGATTTTTTACGCTAGCCGCTTTGCACACAGGCACAGACTGCCTAATCCAATTAGAATCAGGTAACTGTTATACATGCTATTAGTACTCAGTTTAGTGGGGTAAAATCCAGCTCTCTTTAACAGATTACTTAATATGATGTACACATGACCACTTAAATAATCAGGTAACTGCAGACAGCCCATCATTATTGGATTATTAAGTGCATGTGGCATATGTACGCACAGACAGTGGCATGACACAAGTCTAATTTTTGCATTATTGTGATTTTTTTAGGGCTGTGTATACACACAAATCTAATCCTTTCAAATCTGACCTGAGACAATTTCATATGTGGTCCTAGTTCTGATACATATCCAAATGTGGCCATATAGCCAAAATGAGAAACCTGGAGATCTTTAAGGAAGTGCCTGTTACTGCTGACTCTATTTTAATTGTTTACATTTGGATGGTCATGAGAAGCGTTGTTTTGCTCTTTTACAAATGCTCATTGATTCCAGAAGCATGAACCATTCAGACAAATGTCTGACATAGGGCATATTAAAACGATTCAGAAAATCACATTTGGGCCACTTTGCCTGCTGTGTGAACCCGTTCTTTAACACCTTACGTAGTTGGGTGGAACTGCTGGAACTCGAACCCGATTTTACACAGCAATGAGCCAGCAAATTGATTACATAAATTCATAGAAAACCTGAATGGACGAGTGAAAATACTTCAGCCGAATTGTACAATACAAACTGATTACATTTGGCAACTGTTTCATGCCGTTAGATTTGTGTAATTTTGTGAGGCAAAGTAAGTAGTTATTAAAGTCTTCATTATATACAGATATACACTATAACAGATTGAGCTGGTTTTTAGCGTGATTTCCTTCAATCAAAGATCAGGCAGTCTCGACTAACCCCCTTTGTGCCGGTCAACCACAGTGCTTTTACTAACATTAATTCATAATTTAGTTAAACCATGGAAAGTTTCTGCCACTCAAGGTTTGGTTTGATGATGAGACAGCAGCATTATAGGTTTCGGTTGTGTTTTTAGTGCTACTTAGTCAAGCTAAAAAGTGTTCGTAAATACCACATTACAGATAAGTGCGCCAATAATTAGGAAGCAATGTTCCATTTTGAACACCATCTTTTGGGCAGTTTGGTTCTGTCTGGTTTATGTACAAGGAGAAAGGAGAAAATAATAATAATGTAATAATATATATATATATATATATATATAGTATATTCTTACAAGCAGCAATGCCCTTGAATGTGAAACTCTTTTGATGCATTACAATGATCTGCACATGAACTGCACATGTTTCCTTGGCGGTAACCATGGTTAACAGAAGAAAATTTAAAAGCAACAAGTCTGCTTTTCTAATTATTGACATTAGGTGTCTTGTCCTCATTAACCCTCTCTCCTGAACTAACGAGATCATCACTGAAGGCTATTTTGTAGGGTTAAAACACAGTGGCTAAAATGCAGTGGTCTAACTTTGCAATTCATTACAATCCATCTGATCACTCTTTACTAACGCTGATGTGGTGTGATAAAAGTTGATGCAGAAAACTTTGTGAAAACCAAAATGTGTGCCATTTTCAAAACTTTTGTCCAGCACTTTAGATGATGAACGTTTCTAGGACTTTCTAAAGAAAGAGTGACTTAGTTGATTGTTCATTTAGTTCATTTCAACTCACATCAGTTGTAATCAGTTGAAAAATGAATTTGACTAAAAATACTAAAAATAAGCTAAGAGATTATTTATACACAGTGGCAGGTATGCAGCTAGTAAAACAAAAGTTCACCTTGGGGCTGTAGAATAAAGTAGAGCGTCATGCTGTATGTCATCTGATAGCTGTTTATACATCACAACACATAAATATCCTAGATGAACTGTCAGTAAAACATCCGCACACTGAAATGTAGTTCAGATTATAGGCCTCATGTTCACATTAACTAGGCTATTTTGCATGTCTGCTTCTGCAAATTATTTTGGCTACGCAGTCAATGTCAGGAACAAAAGAATGAATCCACTTCCAACAGTACAGTGACCACTTGTTCTACCCGCTATTTGGAGCTTTGTATTATTTCCATTTTTAGGTCGACTGTTTTTTCATGGTCCTTTAATCTCTTTTCTGCTTTATATTTGTGGTCTTTTACTCCACTCTTTCATCTACCCACACGCAGCACACTACCCCCCAACCCCTCCCCCTAAATGTCCCCCCAGTATCACTCTCTTTGTTGACACCTGTTCCACTGAAGGTTGAGGTGCAGTGTTGGCCCCGTATCAGAACAGTTTCTTCTAAATAAATTCTACTAGAGTGGTACTTATGTGCTGTTGTTTCACCTGTCACCTGTGAAGCTTGGGAGCTTAGAGGCTTAGCACATCAAAGCGTGGGCCAAGCTGCTGCTGCCTTCTCACCATCTTATGTCACATCTCTCTATGCCTTAAAGAACATTATCCATGTAAATAATCAGCAGATAACTAGTCAGCAGTCAGACTGCAAAAAGGAAGTATTTGTTTAGAGTAGAGATCAGGACAGCATAATCATGAACCCCATGCATTATGGCCCAAAGAATATGATCAGTTTGTTTCAGACGTTTGCATACTTACTACTTTTGCATAATATGATGCTATCAGCTTTGGTGCAATCTTCACAATTCAATAGAAAAGTTTTTTTTCTCAGTAGGAAAAAAAATCTGTAAGATAATTCAATTTTCAATAAGATTTTTTTTTTCAACAGGAAGACTTTGGCTATTATTATTTTTAAAAAATAATTCATTAATTAATACAATACAGTTCCACAGGAAACAAACTTGACAATTTTCAGTTTTTAAAAGCGAAAAACTGAAAACATTGTCCTTGGTAAAAGCAAAAGATGATTTAGATAATTTAATGATTTACTGTCAGGGTGTAATCTGGTCCTTCATAGAGCTCTACATGTCCAATAGGAAGAATTTGGACCGTTGTAACTTGTAGTAATTTGTAGCTTTGCATCAAGAACTTGAAGACCTGCCCTGGACTTTCCCACCCAGTCATCCTGCAGCAATGCAGTGCATTTTGGCATGTAGACGTATGGCTAAGACAAGCTGCTAATATTCTAACTGAGCATCAAAAAAGGCAGTTTTAAACAAATGTGATTTAAGTCACTTCAAAGAGAAAATATTCAGTGAGCAGGAGTTCTCTGGGCAAAAATGCCATGTTAATGTCAGTGGTCAGAGGAGCCAATAAATGCAACAGTAATTCAAATAACAACTCATTGCAACCAAGGTATGCAGGAGAGCGTATAGTGAACATTGAAGCAGCTAGGGTACATCAGCAGAAGCCCACACACAGACAACAGTTTCTACAATTCACACAGACTTACCAAAATTAGACAGAAGAAGTTTGTAAAAAAAAAGATGGAAATAGTAGGATCTATAATACAGATAAAGACAGTAGGATCGGAATTTGGCATAAGCAATATGGAAGCAGGAATCTGTATTATAAATGATTCAGACTGGTAGCGCTGATGTAATGGTTTGGGGAAATTGTCTTGGCACACTTTTGGCCCCTTTATACCAAATGAACATTATTTAAATGCCACAGCCTACCTGTGTATTGTTTCTGACCATGTACATCCCTTTATGACTACAGTGTACCATCTTCTGATGGCTATTTTAATCAGGATAACACATCGTGTCACAAAACAATCTCAAAGTGGTTTCTTAAGCATGACAATGAGTTTTCTGTATTCACATGGCCTATACAGTACCATGCAGTCATAGGCATTATATACAGTATTCAATTCAATTCAATTTTATTTGTATAATGCTTTTTACAATGGACATTGTCACAAAGCAGCTTTACATTGTGAATGGAACAGTGTTCCTTTGTTTAACGCTATATTTATTGAAGTATTTCTACACTATTTTAGCGGTAGAACTTGCAGAACGTTTGGGTAACATCGTAGGGCT
>JAVSBV010147484.1:0-15614 GCA_033117975.1 Parotocinclus spilosoma | reverse complement strand
CTGCATGCTCCATGAACACTTAACAGCGCACACAGACAAACACATACCCAAAGTGTGATTAGCTGTACAATATTTAGTTATTAAATACTCAACATTCTCTGTCCACTTTTCTTTTTTTAAGCTCCACTCATCATTACAAAAGGGTTGAGCTGTCAAAGAGGGAAAACGCTGAGTAACGATGTGTTCATACGGTGTCGGAATGATCGGAAAAATCACTTTCTCTCTCGGAAATACAACTCTGCAATATAGATCTTCCGACACCACTAGAATGCAGCATAAGGCAGAATACCTCAACAAAAGTCAGTGTATCAGTGTCCCATCTGTCGAGAAACTCCAGAGTTGCAGGAAAAATAAAACATTATTAAGGTTTAATATTATAATTTATTCTAATTCGGAGAGCCGGATTAAAAAGCTTAATGGGCCATAGTTTGCCCACCCCTGGCTTAGGTTATAAGAAGATTGCCTTGAAAGTGAGCTGCAGCATAGTGACCAAGACCATACAGTGGTTTCACAGGACAGGTTTAACTCAAGAGCAGGACCCACCATAGTTGACCAAAGAAGTTGAGTGCATGTGCTCAGCATCATATCTAGAGGTTGGCATTAGAAAATAAATATAGAAGTACTGCCAGCACTGCTGCAGAGGTGAAAGGGGTGGGGGGGTCAGTCTGTCAGTAGTCAGACAATATGATGCACAATTTGTCAACAAGGTCTGCATGGCTGTAGTCCCAGAAGAAAGCCTCTTATAAAGATGATATATAAGAAAGCCCACGAACAATTTGCTGAAAACTAGCAGAATGTGGACATGGATTATTGGAACAATTTCCTGTGGTCTGATGAGACTAAGATAAACTTATTTTGGTTCAGTTGGTGTCAAGCATGTGTGGTGGCAACCAGGTGAGTAATACAAAGACAAATGCGTCTTGCCTACAGTCAAGCATGGTGGTGGTCGTGGTTTGGGGCTGCATGAGTGCTACCAGCTGTGTGGAGCTACAGTTCATTGAGGGAACCATGAATTCCAACATGCACTGTGACATACTGACCCCGAACACAACTCCAAAATGACCACAGCCTTGTAAAAGAAACTGAGGGTAAGGGACAAGCATGTCTCCAGACCTAATTGCTGTTGAGTATCCTTGGGACATTCTCAAATGGATGGTTTGAGAAGCCCAAGGTCTCTAACATCCACCAGCTTTGTGATATCGCCAGGGATGAGTGGAAGAGGTTTCCAGTGGCAACCTGTGAAGCTCTAGTTAAGTCCATGCCCAAGAGAGTTAAGGCAGTGCTGGAAAATAATGCTGGCTGCACAAAGTCTGAGATTGACAACTTTACATTGTATCAAAGTGTCATATCTTAAGTGTTGTCCCATGGATAGATATAATAAAATAGTCACAAATGTAAGGTGCATACTCACTTTTGTGAAATACTGTATATTTTGCTTATCTTTATTTTTGTTTTAGCGTTACTGCACTTTGTAATTTAAAAATTACAGACTGTAACTGACAGGACCACTAACACAAACTGTTCAACAAAAGATCAGCTACTGTCTCTGACTACATCCATGAGGTGAAGCAATAAGGACTTTAATAAAATTGACAGTAAGTCAAACTCCAGCAGCACTGCTGTGTCTGATCCAATCATACCAGCTCATGGTAACTCACCACCACCACATCATTTTCACTGTAGTGCTAAGAATGATTTACCACCGGAGCTGTACCTGATCTGTCGTGGTTCTGTGGAAGTCTTCGTCATTAGAAAACAGTGTAAAGGGGACTAACAAAGTATGTAGAAAAACAGATAGACTACAGTCTTTTTTGGAATGTATGGACTGTAAGTGCAGTGACCAATTAAACTTAAATAACGAATAAGCAGTATATAAACTTAAATACACAGAAATGCCTATGGCTTCGGCACAGTACTGCATTTATATACAGTATAAATAATCACTCACCACTATTAGAGCTTTGAATACCGGCTGATACTTCTAAACTAAACAAGAATAATTTCAGTCCTCATTAAAACCCCAGGCACTCAGCTGGCACAGCAGCAATTTAGCCCACCACCACTTTGAACCTGGTGTGAGTCCCACTGGTACTTTTATGTTGGGTCAGGTGTCACTTATACACATAATTGCTTGTGTCTGATGGAGGAGAGGCTTGCACTGCAACACTGACCATTTATGAGCCCAGATGGATGGACTGGCACCCCATCCAGTTTACATCTTCTGTGCTCTGTAAAATTCTGTAATAGGCCCTGGACCATCCCATACACCCAACCAGTACATACCGAAAGTAAGACAAGAAAATAAACATAAAATAATATCCCAGGCTTTCCATATTTTATTGCCTTTTAACACATGCAAACACTTTAAAAAAATGATTTTCCACTTCTTTTATGAGCAAAAGCTTAATATCTAGTTCTGTTTGCATGATACATAAAGTTGTATTTAACCAACTCCTCCATTATTATTTTCCTTTAAAATAATAATAATAATTTTATTGTACCTAGGTGAACACGTACAGAAATACATATACCTGCGAGGGTTGTATGGAACAGTGTTCTGTATTCACAACAAACCTTCCCTGCAGAACATAATAACATTTTGCAATAAAGTGAAACACAAACTCAATACAAGCCTTTGCGATTAATATTAAAGAGACAATACTTCCAGCATTACCATTCACCAGACAAACATACATATTTCAAAGTACGGTTTCAAGCTAAAAAAGTGTCAATTATAGCCTTGGTGGAAAAGAGTCCAGAGGCAATCTTTCTTCTGTCCAGAAAAAAAATGTTTCTCAATTATTTAATTTATTCAGACATTTTTTTACATTAATAGTAGCATAAATACCTTTTGTCACACATGAAGAACATGTGAACATTTTCCAAGTGATTTATATAGATTATGGTGACACAAACATGACTGACAAAATTCACAGCCTGTAATCAGATTTTTAAAATTACTTTAAAAAGTATTTTCAGCATACCCAAAAAGTAGTCAATGGTCAATAGTAAAGCTAGCAACTTGGAATATAAACTACATAGCCAAAAGTTACATCCAAAAACATAACCATTAGTATGCAGTTTTCAGTATGCAATTTAAAGGCACAGTGGGTTTCTGACCTTTTACACCTTGCTTGCGGAATTATCTTTGTTGGTCGACCACTCCTGTGGTAAGTAACAAGAACCTTCATTTTCAGGTTCTGTGACATTTTCAGAAAGGTTAAAAATCTCCTTTGATTATGCCACACTCTTTTCCAAACATTCACTCTGAATATCAGACTTTGATAGTGTTTCGATGGGGGTGTCCCAGGAATCTTGTACGACCATTCCTGGTTCAGCCCAATCCCCCACAGGGCTTAAACCGGAGCCCGTAATGCAGTATCCACAGACAGACAACAAATGAGAGTAACGAAAAGACATTTATTAACATATAGGGGAATCAAGCATAATACGAACAAAAGAGTCCCATCCGAGAGTCCAGGATGGGAACCAAGACAGCCGGAAAGTCCGATGAACGGCCTGAGCCGCGATTCCATCCTGTGCCATCAGCTGCAGGGGCGGCTAAAGCACCAAGGGTCCGCACACGGCCTGGCCGTTGACAGTCCATAATACGGCATGGTCCACAAAAAAGGATTTGGAGCCGGAAGTCCACGAAAGCGACCGCAGAGACGGGGTCCAAAAAACGGCAAAAATAAGAAAATAAAAAAGAACAAAGGAGCGCCTGAAACCAAAGAAAATAAAAGGACAAAAAGTGGGGATAAAAAAAGGGACGGCTTGCAAAAACTGGGGATCCGAGAACGGCCTTTAATGGCCGAGGATCCAGGGACTGCCCTTTATGACCGAGGATTTAGACACGGCCTAAAACAGTCGTGGAATACAGGGGTAGCCTCCTTAGGGATCCCAAAAGGGCGGAATCTAGCGGCCAGGATCCGGAGGTGACACCTCCGGATGCGTATACAAATGCAGGCTTATACAGCCGCGGATCCGGGGTCAGCCCCTATCAGCTGCGTTTCCATACCATGTCATCAGCTGCGTGGAATCCAAGTGGCTTTTTAAAAAGAAAAACAAAACGAAACTAAAGCGAAAGTGCGCACAACAGGGAGACAAAAAACAGAACCAAACGCAACATTCAAGGAAGGTTTAGGAAGGAAAGCAACATGCAACAGACATATAACCCAATGAGCCGGAAAACACAAACGTGAAAGTAGGGCTTAAATAATCAAAAGGTAATTCAAAGTAAAAACAGTTGTGTAACAAAAGAAACTAACCAATAGATCGCCGCGATAAATGAAAACAAGTGCCATGAATGACGTTGGGTAAAAAAGGGAGCTGGGTAAAATAACAAACTGCGAAGAAAAAAGAAACAGATAGACGCTGTTCCTTAAATAACAGACCCCTGTTCCTTAAATAAAAGTGTGCCCATTCACACCTGACCCATCCCAAGACTGAAATTTTCTGACATTACTTTTACCTTGAAATTAACTGCTAATCTAGAGTTTCACATGCTCACAGATCCATAATATGAGACCATTTTCCTTGATACATAAGTTGTAATTAATTATCAATTATACAATGTATCACAAAAGCGAGTACACCCCTCGCATTGGTGCAGATATTTAAGTAGCAGTGTTCCAGCATGATAATGACCACAAACACACCTCTAAGGCAACCACTGCTTTATTGAAGAGGCTGAAGGTGAAGGTGATGGACTGGCCAAGCATGTCTCCAGACCTAAACCCAATAGGACATCTTTGGGGGATCCTCAAGCGGAAGGTGGAGGACTGCAAAGTCTCGAATATCCGCCAGCTCCGTGATGTCATCATGGAGGAACAAAAAAGCATTCCAGTGGCAACCTTTGTAGCTCTGGTAAACTCCATGCCCAGAAGAGTTAAGGCAGTTCTGGAAAATAATGGTGGCCACACAAAATATTGACACTTCAGGAACTTTCACTAAGGGGTTTACTCACTTTTGTTTTGCTGGTGGTTTAGACGTTCATGGCTGTATATTGAGTTATATATGACTACTTTTCAAAGTGTCATTTTGCCAGTGTTGTCCTATAAAAATATATACTTAAATATCTGCAGAAATATCTGCAAAAATCACTTTTGTGATACACTACATATAATTGGTTATAAAATAAATCTAACAGGGTAATTGTGTTCTCTTCATTATCTAGTAAATATTTGTATATCTAATATTTTATGCCACATTATAAATACAGTTAGAAAGGGTTTACACACTTCAAAGCACCGCTGTTATTGATTTTCAATTATTTTAAGGCAATTAACCATTTTGAGCATTTAAAGCAGAAAAATACAGTAAATAAGTAAATGAGAACACCTTATCCGTTTGTTTGCTAAGTTTTGCTTGATTAGCATTTTGACTACTACTGTGGTTTCCAGGGCTTTCCTTCACATAGTGAACATGGATTAACATTTCATTGTCATTATATTATCTATTATATAATTATATCATATAATATCTAAAAATATATAATTAATTATTATATATTATATCAATTTTGATATGAAGACTGAAAGTATAACTGTCTGATCATATATTTTCATATGTGTCCCCACATATATTTCAGTGCCCCCGAAAAGACTGCCCAAATTACGCAGTTTTGTAATTTCTACATTTGCATATGTTGCATAAATACATGTTGCACATTAATTACTTTGACAAATACATTTTGACTACCAGTGTGTATAATGTGTGTAGTGTCCTCAAGTTGACAATCCAGTAATGAGCTCTAATCCCAGAAGGTCAATTTTGGGCTGTTGACTAAAGTCTAATAATTAACTGAGAACTCTTCTCTACACTTGGAGAGTATTCTGCCTTACTTAATAGTTCACTAAAACAAATATTATGCCAAATTAACAAATATAATAACACTCTATGTACAATTGTGCTGTGTTATATTTTACAAACGGTTCCTCAATACCTTGCATGCTATACATTTCACTACAGTCTGAGCTTAAATGCACAAGTGCCTATTGTAACATGTCAATTGTAACACACACCTGCATATTAGGAAAGAGCAGATAAAAGTGGCAGGTCTGTGTGAAGTCTGGCTATTGTTTTGGTACATGTTCCATTTGAGTGAATCATGAATAATATTTTCACCAAGGTTCAAAAATGAGCAATTAGTGTGGGATATTTTTGCATGTCATTTTTCACCAGGGTGTAAAGTGCTTACCAAGTCCCCCTTAACATGGTTGTGCCTTCTCACACATGTTCTCTAACAATCAAATCTCTATAGGATTTCTAAGGTACCTGATTGTCATGTTCTCATTTAAACATTAAACATTTGCTACCTTGTCTCAACTAGAAGGAACACTATCCTTGAAATTGCTGAAGATGCTAGGTAATTAGTTCAATAATAATCTATTCAGCTTTATAATGTTGCAACAGGAGCACTGACCCACAGAACACTGGATGATGTTTATAATCTTATTTTGCATCTTCATCTTGGCATCTACACTTTGGGTTTGTATAGTGATTCATTCTAATGTTACTCAAAGAATAGTTTCACTTTGAGACACCATGGGATATGTGTTACAGACAAAAACCTATGCTCATTTTCCATTCTAAGTTACTTCAGTGCACACAAACACACACATAATTGTGAGAGATCAAGCACACAAGTCACATGTACCGCTATATTACACTGACACTACTAATAGCACAGTTTTAAAATATGTCAGGTAGTGATTTTATGATATATGAAAATTATGATTAATGTGGATAAGGTTGTTTGACTGTACTATGTTGAAAGGCCACTTTAAGGCATCCATCTAGCACCTTATTTGGCCTTCAGAATCACAGCAATTCATTGTGACAGTGGTTTTGAAATTATTTTGCAGGAATATTGACCGATGTGGACAGGATGGAGGCACAAATTAAATTGACATGCTCTAAACAGCCCATTCCAGAGATGCGACATAGGATTAAGACCTGCAGACTGTGAATGCCAGGGAAGCAAACAAAACTCAGAAAAATCATGTTTTTGTAATTCATTATTATACGACCCTTGTGTATTGTCCTGCTGAAAGTGCCAATCGGCCACAGAGCCATCAACAACACAACCATGCCAAAAGTTGATTGGCTTCAACCCTTAGGTAAACCCTGCTGTTCAAACTTCACAGTTTTTGGAGGACCCAGGATGTGTCAAAAACATTCCCTACACCATTACTCTATTTTTGCCACCCTGAACTGTTGACACATGACAGAAAGGGGTAATCGATTCATTCTGTTTGTGCCATTCTGACCCTCCCATCAGCATGGTGGAACAGAAATCTGGATTAATCTGACCAGGCAATGTTTTCCCATTACTCACTGATCCAATTTTTGCTATCTTTTGCCAACTGGAGTATAGCTTTTTTGCTTCCCCTAAACATCAATGTCCCTCAAATTGCTTGTGTGCTGTTATAGCTCATCTGTGCAAAAGAATGATGAGTTTTTTTGCATTTAGACACATTCGTTGAAGAACTTGCATTGTATTTAGCTGAAACTTGTCTGTGGACTGACTGTTTGTCAGGAAAATATTTTCTCATGTTTCTCAGACCCCTTTCGTTATCCTCTTTCTGTGGATGCTTGTTTGGATCATTTACAGATTTGGCAAATGTCCTCATCCAGAACATGTTCCTGGTTTCAATCTCATAATCCAAGTAATCGTTGGTTAAGGGCCTTGCTCAAGGTCCTAGCAGTGGCAACTTGGCAGAGGTGAGATTTGAATCCTGGATCTTCTGTTACACTGTCCATAGTCTGCTACATTATCCTCAAAGTTACTCTCAGCACTGTTGCATGAGAAAACCCTACAAGGTTGAAATGCTGGCACTGGCTAGCGTAGCACCAATGACCATACCACATTCAAAGGTCGCTCAATTTCCCCATTGTAATGTGACTACACATATTGACAGAAAACTTGCTCACTTTATTGTATGCTGAACTCCAGGATCATTTTTCAGACAGAGAAACTTCAGGCTGTAGTGGAAGGTCCAGGAGTCTCTAATAAAGCAGTCACTTAGTGTTTATAATGTACAATATGTAAACAAATAAATGTAGCAAATATCTTCTCTGGACATTCATATACTAAGTGTTTTGTATAAACTTCCATTATCATATTAATTAAGTGCTTGTAAATGGGTTGTTTGTATAACTTACATTTGTATAGTTCCTAGTTTTTCAATGTTCTGTAAATGAAACCATATAAAGTAAAATATATATACGTTTCAGCAAATACCATATGAGGAAAAAAGTGTCATGACATCACGTTTGATTCTTAATTTGTAATTCTTTGCACATACCTGACTTGTATGACTTATATTGTGTATTAAGGTCAGTGCTACCACCTTATTTGAAGAGTCTCAGCTGCATGACACTTTTGGAGACCTAGGAGGCAGCAGGAAGCCTTATTTAAATGTGTTGCTGCTTATAACTACGGGCCACGCTGCTTTTTTCTCTTGCCCTTCACGTAAAAGCCACTGAATGCAATGAAAAATACACATCAGTAACACTTTACATTAGGAATCACAAACATGCTTGTTTGTGTTACCTTTTTTATTTTAAGTAGATTCATTTTAAGTATTTTTTTTTATTTTATTTTAAGAATTATTGTAAATATTTGTGGATGTACATTACCTGCATTAGTCACTTAAGCTTTTCGGAAGTAACTGGTGAAATATGTGATTTGTAGTGCCTGTAGTGACTACTCCTGTAGTTCAGGTCAGCAATCTAGACTTTCACCATCATGATTTCAATAAATCACAGCAAAATTTGATTGAGACATGCTCCTCAATAATGTTGGTCTGATTACGCCCTTGGTTTAGTGAAGTTAAACTTATATTGCACCTTTTACAAACCCAGTTTCGCTTATACTTTATAGTTTGAAGTTCTTCTGTTACCTTTATAGTTTGACCAAAGATAAACTGTAAACTCCCATGTTACTATCAAGTGCATGGTCACCTCTTCCAGTGTTTAATAATACTGTCTGTAAAATTTACTGTTTAATTGTAAATGTGATATAGTTGAATTGTGAAATGCAATTTTGAGTATTAGTCCTCTTGCATATCAATGACACTTATTCATTTAAAAAGCCAAATATAGAAACCTGAATTGTGTGTTTAGGCCTAAGCTTTCTGTTGTAAGAAGATTTTGAAACCTGTCGAAAATTCCCAGATGGGGATTTCAGTCGGCTATTGCGATTTTATTTGTTTTAGAACCTCTTAGCAAGGGTTGTAGCTGGAGTCTCTGAGAGATATTAGAATGCAGGACAAGATGCAGTATTACAGTATTACTATACAGTATTGCAAAACTGATTTACATTTCCCTGGATTATAATTATGAAGTGTGAAGTTGTGTAAATCCAAGTGTGTACGCTATGTTAATGAGGCT
The DNA here is from genome assembly GCA_033117975.1 of Parotocinclus spilosoma. Lineage (NCBI taxonomy): Eukaryota > Metazoa > Chordata > Actinopteri > Siluriformes > Loricariidae > Parotocinclus > Parotocinclus spilosoma. The sequence goes on along the minus strand of JAVSBV010147484.1, from coordinate 6,218 downwards.
AAGTAGACAGTATTTACAGTACAACCATGAACATTAATTTAATAGCTTAATTGCAAACTGGTAAAATGAAGTTGATAGTAAAAATAGTCAAGAACTAAGTAAACCAGTAAAAAAGTTTATAGTTTTACTATGATTTTTGTGCATTTTTTTCATGGTAAAACTATGAAATGATTCATGGTCAAACTATAAAACTATGAAAGTCCCACAATCAATAGTATGAAATTTCACAGTAATTTTTTTTTCCTGGATTTCAATTTGCACCTTAAAATGAATCTGTCACCATCTTCATAGGCTCTTACCAGAAACCTTAGACTATAATAAGATTGTTTTGGAGTTTGAATGTATTTCCATAATAATGGAAATAGGCACTTTAGTTACTTTGCTTGCTGCTTTAAAATAAATTTGGCCTCTTCCTTTCCTCACTCTATAGATGGCACTGTGCCTCTATATATAGAAAATATTTCCGTTCCTTCCTCTTGTTTCGATGTTGAGGAAGCAATACTGGCTAGACATTACAGAAAAAGATATGGAATTATAAGAAATGAGATAGTTTCATCTACAAGCCAGCCATTATCTTCAAGTAAATAAAATAAACAAACGTGACTAGTTTGGATTTTGGCTCCCTTCATACTGAACTTAAATACTAAAATTAGGTTTTGGAGAGGTTAGTCCTGTTTTATGCACTTAATTAAAACATATATGACCCTGGCTCCATCACAAAATGAATCTAAAATGACTGTTTTTATGTAGATAACCTGAAACCATAGTGCTCACAAAAAATAGTGGATTTTTCATAATGAAATATCCCATAATGAAATATCCCTTATTTTTGTGAGCAGTGTACAAAGAAAGGGGATGATACAACAATAATTAAATTAATGTTTTGCAATGGCCAGGTTTTAAAGACGACTGTTTCTGCAAAAGAAGAAGAAAACAAAAACTCTAAAATTTCTTCTTACCAGTCCATAGAATCACATGTAGTCGAGAAGTGCATCTTTGATGAGTTAATCACTTTGGGCTGAGAAGGTTGATGATGCAACATATCCCTTAGACACTGACAGCCATGTCTGTGTGATGCCTAACCTGAATGGAAGTCACCATGTTGATGGGTTAGCAAATTATCTGCACTAAAATAAGGCTTTACTTAAAAAAAATATTTTGATTGATTTTTTTGTTTGGGTTTGCTTATTTTATGGGTAGCTAGATAAACACACATCTGTAGCCTGTCTGTTCATGCTGTCAAAGGGAAAGGCAGCATGTGATGCATGGACATGTGTTATTGGGTTTTATAGAGCAGGTAGATATGTGTGTGTGTGTGTGTGTGTGTGTGTGTGTGTGTGTGTGGGTATATCTGAAGCCCCTGGCAGTGGTAAACGTTAGATATATTGATTCAGCTGTGAACAGACAGACTGAAACATGGAGACAAATGGAGTACAATAGAAAGTGTAAGTCTCGGTGGGACCCTTGCCTTGGATTTAACACCTGGGTTGAGATGAAACTTCTGTTCTCCATCCTTTTCTCTACCCTGTTCACCTCACCATCCTTCATCTCTTCTTTCAGATTCACTGAACAAGACACTGCTACTGGTTCCCCTCTGTTTTTGTCTGTTTTTCATGCCCTAGCCTTTTCTTTCTCTTCCTCTTTGTGTTTAATTCATTCTCCCCCTGTCTCTTAAGTGATTAAGGCTTCAGTGTGCTGTGTGACAATGCATGACCATTTCAGCAGGAAGGAATGGCCCTTAGGTCAACAACATGCATGCGTGTGAGTGAGAGAGTGTAAGGGAGAGAGAGGGATGTCACCCGGCCGAAGCTGTGTAGCGAAACTGCCAAGTCTGATTAAGTCTTCATATGGATTGCAGAAGGCGAAGAGCACAGAGTGTTGGCTACCAATTAACCCCTCACACACACTGAGAATAAAGTGCAGAACTGAGTAAATAATACAAAATGAAGCCATTTCCTAATGAGCTGTAATACATACACACACGTTTGCATCTTTATCAAAGGTCTCAAGTGTTGAATTGCATGTTCCTATTTATGATGAATCTTGACTTATAGGATAAATGTGCATGTTTATTTGTCCACATTTGCCAAAATGATTGACAACAATCCACATGGAATGTGGAAAGCGTAACAGAGAGAGACACACATCCGATCAAATGCATGCTATCCTCATGAGGACTTTTCATTGATATGAATGACAATAAAAGCCTTCTGCAGATAATTAATGCACAGTTTCACCTAACTCTAACACTAACCTTCACCTAAAGAAAGGCTGCTTTTTAATTAAAGTTGCTATTTTAGTTAAAGATAACTTTAAGAAGTAGGGACTACTTAATGGTCTTCACTAGTTAAAAGTTCCAGGTTTTCCTATTGTCATAGGGATAGTTAGTCCTTACAAGTATAGCACGCACGCACGCACGCACGCATGCACACACACACACACACACACACACATGCACTAATAAGTTATGCTTTGTTCTTTTGCATCCTGTACTTTACCTAATATTTTTTCTGTAGCTGACAGTTTTGGGCTTGTTATATTGCTAAAATATGGGCAACACATCAAATGGAATGGATTATTGAAGAGCATAAAACAGCCTGTTTATAATTTTCACTCTCAGCTCTGACTTGGAGCTGGGGGAAAATGTCACAGAGCCTGTCTCTCTCTCTCTCTCTCTCTCTCTCCCTCTCTTTCACACACACACACACACACACACACACACACACACACACACACACACACACACACACACACACACACAAAAGGCTATCCTGGTTTTAATAAGACTTTGGTTGTATGTATGTGCGAAAGAAGCAAATATTAATTGACATGTAACATTCTCCACCATTTTCTTAATAGTTCTCTGGCCTTAACTGTGTAGCAATGCAATGCAATGCAATGTCCCCAGAGGGATCCAAGACTTCTGGCTGACCATCAACTTGCAAGGCATGATGGCATGAATAGGCAAGACATCAACAGGGGGATGTAATTAGGGTCGTGCCTTAAAGGAAAATCAGGATAAAAAACTCACATAAAAGGTCTGCAATATTTATGAAGTAGTTGGACAGTGTTGGGTTCTGAGTCATTTTAAACACATATGTTTAAAAAAAATCTTTCTACAAATAATGCTTTTTTGACTTTATCAGACCAGTGAAGGAGGTGTAGCTGTTTTTTTCGTCAGTCACAGTAGGGGAAGGGTGGCCTTTCTTTTCATTAGTGTCAATAACAGCACGTCCAGAGGCATGGCCTTTGTTTTAGTCTTTTTTTTTACTGTTTTACTAAAAAGAGAGTCTCTGTAAAGATTGGTGCGGTGTTTGTTTTTGTCAGTCCCAGTGAAGGAAGGGTGGCCTTTTTTCATCAGTGTCAATATATGGCGCATGGCCTCTGTTTTAGTCAGCCCATGTAAAGAGGGTGTGATCTCTGTGACATTATTTTTTTTAGTGGGTCAACTTTGCTTGTGTTAGATCCAAATACATGATACAAATCATCTAGCCTAATTTTTTAGTAAAGTGAGTAGACTAGCATAGCTTTCACACTGCAAAAACAGATTTCTTTCTCTACACAAAAAGAGATTTAGTGTATGTGAGTCAATATGTAGTGACACGTCTGTTGGTGGCCATACCCCATTTACAGTACATTAGGTAATGGTCATTTAATGCTCATTATGCTGATTTAACATGTGTCCAGAATATTTCAGGATCATCTGGGATTGTTCAAGAATCTTCTAGGATACCTCTATTTGACCATGGCAGTTGTGTTGACTAAGCAAGTTAGACATGTCACATCAGTATTGTGCCAACACTTTTACTTCCTCTTAAGCACTGTTGTTATTTTGCTTTTGTTATTTTTGACTTTTTGTGTTTGGAGGTTATCCTGAGTGGGGATTTAGTCCCTGCTGGTAGTGTGCTTTGAATACTTTTGTCATTGAGTTCTTGTATAAAGTGGCCTTGAGCTTAATACTCCTTTGAAGAGATAGAAGAGGAATAGTTCATATCTTGGTTAGGCAGTTAGGTTTGTGTTTGCTGACTTATAACATTTTTATCTGTTTTGTGCATTTCTTATGTGCTGCATGTGTTTTGATTTATATATTTAGGATATATTTAATGTGTCTATGATTTATTTAATATGATTTAAGTTAACTCTTAAGATACATTTGATAAATGCCAAAAGGAGACAATTTGTTGTTTATTTCTATATTACGAAAATGAAAAAATAGCCTATTTGATATTCTTGGTATTTCTCACTTTGCACACTCTCCAACAGGAAATGGAGCTCATTGTAGGATGCTGGTTATCCCCTGATGATTATTTGCAGGTCCAGTTAATAGTGTAGGAGTTAGGGATTAAGTGATGAGGTTACCAGGTACAGCTGTTGTGGATTTGAAAGAGATGTATGTTGGCAGAAAATGGTAATACAGAAGTTGAAAACAACTATTCAGGAGCCTGTAACTTGGCCAGTATACTTGGGAGTATCCACTCCTCTAAAGTTGTCTATCCCACAACCAATGGTGTTGATGTGCACAACGTATCTCCACTCTCTGCATTCCACATGGGTGCTCTTTTTTTGTTAGTGTTGTAGTATATCTCAATGATGGTGTGTGTATCTTTAGTCATGTGGTGCTAATAGTCACATTGTACGAATGGCTTCAATTGTTGTTCCTTTGGCATTCTTTTGTGCTTAGTAGTAAAGCTCTTGGTGATTTTGCTTTTTTGTGCATCATCAAATGTGTTTGTAGTGTAATATACAAGACTGTATTGGTTTGTAGCCCACTTATTTTAGCTTGTATCCTTTGTTTACTATTGTTCTATTTAGCTGTTTTGGTTACTCAGTGTCCTTAGAATGAAATGTGTAGCCAGTTTCCATAAACAAGACTTGTTTACCCTGTTAAAATAAAATACAACAGCAAGGTTCAGACAAAAAGCAGAAGTCATTCAAGTTATTATCAAGCAGGATTTGGCTCCTGTAGTACAGTTGGGTGGAAACAAATGTTATGTGCCCTTCTCAGCTATAGCAACACAATTTTCAGGTTTTCCATTTTTGAGGTGTACAGACTTCCCTTGAAACACACTACAGCTTTATTTCCCTGCATGTTTAAAGGTTTGGAGGGAGATATTTTTGATTTCTAATCTTATTTAGATTTTCTAATCACTGTCCTGCAATTAAGCTGACTTCAATTTACCCAAACATGTGCTTCTGCTTCATATACTGTAGAGATGCAGCATCCTCCATGTCTGTGATAAAATGGTTATCTTTCTGCAAAAGCAGACAGAGCTACATTTTCATGTTTCATCCCCATCAGCTCAGCCCTCAATCCATGCAATAGCTCCATTGCCATACTATACAGCAGCCGAGATAATGCACATCCCTCTTTATTTTTCTTTGCATTCTGAGAGGCCTGCTCAATCCTCGAACAACCTTTAACAGTACAGGAGTTTCTGAATATAAAGGCTCTAACCATGATAAAATCTACTTCCTATACCAAGAACCTTAAGGGTGTTAAAAAACCAGGAACATTTTTAAATTTGGCATCAAACCCATATCATGTAAACGGACTTACAGAACAGATCACATCTTGAACTAAGTTATTTCTTATTGTAGGAACATGTACATGCTAAATCTGATTAGTTTGAAATGAATAATTTTCTAGTTTTCAAGGGACATGTTAAACAAGTCCTGACCGATCACCTTTCAAAAAATGCTTCATGGCCACCATGCCAATGCATGTACAGATGAGAGTTGCTGAATAGCTGTAGTTAGCTCATGTAGCAGTAAATCAGCACCCAGTGCTTCTGCTCATATGGTCCTTCGATTTGGCATGCCCCGGAGTAACTCTTCTTTACAGGACAAATCACAGGCATCAGCAATATAAAGGTCAGCACAGAAATGTATATTGATTTTTCTCATTTTGTGTGGTTCTGTGTTAACAGTACAATCAGTACGCCTTACAACAGTTATATCATTTGATTTTGTTGATTTTGTGGTGCACCCGTGTCCTTGATGCAGGCTCTCTTCATGGCACAGTTTGCTTGCTCATCAATAAAAAAGTGAAAGTGTTTTTATTTTTTCTTGTTTTTCTTGTTCCTTTGTTCTGCATTATTTTCAACTATTATCTTCTAACCATGCCATGCCCCTCACAGTAAGAAGGTCCTGGGTTCAATCCCAGGGTGGAGCAGCCTGAGTCCTTTATGTGTGGAGTTTGCATGTCCTCCCGTATTTGC
>JAVSBV010147473.1:0-15616 GCA_033117975.1 Parotocinclus spilosoma | reverse complement strand
AGCCGGGAGTTTGTTCTGAATAGGACACTCCCGGTCTGGCTTCTTCGTTTTAGAGCTCACGCTCGCCCTCTGGCGCTCCTCGTGATTTATTCTTGTTCGCGCTCCTCGCGTATTTGAGTTTATTTTCGTGTTCTGTGTGTTATTCACACTTGTGCTATAGGCGCGCCCTGAGCTTGTATGCTTGCCTTTTTGCGCTTTTTGTCACTTCCAACGATCTCTTCACCCTCTTGCTTTGCGTGTGCGTTAGAGCTCACACTCGCCCTCTGGCGCTGCGGCGTTCTTTTCCACTCATTACAGCATCAACCCGGTCTTTGTGTCAGAAGTACACTGTCCGGTGCTCTTGCGCTCTATTGAGTCGGACTCTAGTTAGCGGCTGCATGCAATTTTGAGCTCACTTTGGCTCCCTGGCGTTTGGACTACCTCCGTGCCTCGCCATTTAAGTGACGCTTTGGCGTCCTCTTGTTGCCTCCGTGTTGCTCCCATTTGGGACGCAACCTCGGCGCGCCCCTTTATCCTTTTGGTTTCATTATGTTAGGAGTCTTACGCTCCGCTCTTTATCCATTTTCAGTTGTTCTATATCATTTCCCCATTATTATTATACGACGTGGGATATACTTATCCTGCATAATTGGGTCCTATTAAAAACACTACCACTGCTCGTAACATTAACTAGTTATTATACTATGGTTTGTATATATCCTACATCTGTAGCTTAACAAATGTGTGTTTAATTAAAAAAAAATAAACATCACCTGCTTCAAATGCAAGTGTGTGGCAAAAGATTGGCATCAGCTTAGTTGGTGCTGTTCCAATGCAAACAAAGAAAATACACGGTGCAAACAAACACTTTTAATTTATACAAGTTTCTTGGGGACCCACTACAAAGGTACCAATGTTTCTGATTACAACTATTTACTAATCACTATACTAATATTTGCTAAGGTGTACATGAGTAATATTCTGATATTTAGCACCTGTTCATAGTTCATAGCATCTTTTCAATTACAGTAAAAAAATCATCACAGAGTCTGTATTTTCAGAAGTGTCATTATTATAGTTCATGAAGTTATAACTATATAGCCATATATAGCTTACAGCAATACCATTATTGACACATCTGGAGGGGGCCAAAAATTATTTGGATTACTCTTGAATGTATATGTGATTTGAATAAAGATAAATAATTAAACATGGTATTTATACCATTATTAAAAAAAAATAATAGTGGCATTAGTCAGTATTGTATGCATTTTAAAGACTCAATTCCTATGCCTTTCACTTATAATTGTTAGGCTGATTGTATGTAATGAAAATGGTTGTATTACAATATAGAGAAAAAATGCAAACTCGAAATCAATTGTATAAACGGTGTCGCCCACCGAGCCGCCCTGTAAACCTGCATAGCTTAATTGTAAGTGACTTAGGATAATGCAAGTTTCCAAAGGCAATAAATGTTGATTCTGATGCATCTTTAATCAATATTTTAGTAAATAAGAAATATTAGACATAAAGGCCCTAAGTGGTCAACTCTATGCCACAAAGTTATTCTGATCTGACAAAAGAAAACTCAAACTCTTTTGGTGATATAACTACTGCAGACAGTCTCATTTAGACAAACTCTTATCTGTATCGGCCTCATTTCTCACCTACTTTCTCTCCTGGTATACTCCGGAGGGCATTCGCACAGCCGTCAGAGAAACCCGTCAGGATATAAAAAGGCAAAAGGAGTCATTAGTGACAGCCTTGGGGATGCATTCCCATCAAATGACCTGGAACACTCTTTAAACAGTGGTCTCAGTTGATTCTCCAGACATCTGCTATGGAGCAAAGTTGAGTGTAAAGGCAAGCTAGAGGGTTTTATTTGAGATTACTAATGTGCAGCTCTCCAGACTAATTGTATTGGAACCCCAGAGGGACTCTCAACTGCAGAGGTGTTTCGTTCCCCTGAGGAGACAGCATGGCACATGAAGTGCCAAAGATGACTTGAATTTAATACAGAAGCTTGTGGAGGCTGGTAATTCAGCACAAGCTGGGCAATTAGTCCCATGCTTTAACCTTATTTCATATTTAAAAGAATGCCTTGATGAAGTCCTTCTACCATCTTATTACATATGTTCTGCCATATTTATTATGCTGGGCTGAACCAATTGGAATCATTCACTGCAGTAATATTGGATTTGTGCTCATCTGTCTATCTTTTAATTGAAACAATGATTATTAGATCCCTACAGTGACACTGTAATTAGTTGAACAGTCCAATACAAAGCTGTTTTATGTAAAAACAGAAGTTGGTATTGTATCCTTGTGACACATCACCTGCTTCCTCCAGGAAGTCCCGAGTACTGATTACCTGCACTATTTAAGAGCTTCTCACGCACACACCTGTGCCGAGTATTGTTGGTTTTTCCTCATTACAAAGCGTTACTATCTTTATCTCAGTATTTTTCATGTATGACCTTGTTCTCTGTTTATTCGACGCCGGTTTTTGCCTACTCCCTTCTGTTTGGATTTCCGTGTATGTTTCTCTGGACGGTTCATGTTTATGGTATGGTTGCGTCTACGTGGCTATTGTTATCCGGTTGTTTACTGCTTCTGTTTCCGACTACCACAGTACCATCCGAACCTTTAATAAACTATTGTTTTATCTGTATCTGCGAGTGTCTGAGTCCTGTCTGCATTATGACACTAATATGGCTAGATTAATAAGACTAAATAATACTCTCTGGCATGGTTTTATTGAAGTTATAAAGTTCCCTAAATCCTGCTTTACTGATTGCAAACTGGTTATGGGGACAACCAATCATCATAAAGAGAGACACACATGTACAAAAAACTTTCTCTGCTTCTCTGCACAAAATGCACACACCCACATATTTGTTTCAATGCCAGTGCAGCATCTGGGCATGCTCAAAGTAAACATAATCTTTTGATATCCAGAGACACACAGGCTTAACTGTGTGTCTATTTTCTAGATGTCAGATTAGCTGAGAGTTCAGAAACAGGAGTTTGAATTAAATTAGTGTACAGTGTGATATTATAGGGAGATATCTGATCACATGATTCAGTAAAATATTAAATTCCACAATTATTAGCGAATAAGTTTGGAAAACATTTAAATACTGAATTTTAATGAACTTTTATTACTTTTACAATTACATCGTTTAGCAGACACCCTTATCCAGAACGACTTACAATTCATACAGTCTTACAATCCAAGCAATTGTGGGTTAAGGGTCTTGTTCAGGGACTTGTCAGTGGTAGCTTGGCAGAGGTGGGATTTTAACCCAGTTGTATAAACAAATCTTCTACTAGGATCATATTATCAAATCTTCATAGCCAGCAGTTTTATAATCATGAACTATACTGTAATGATTAAATTTTTCTGTAATCATTTAGCAATAATTTTCAGATTTCAAAGCCTTGCATAACAAGTGCACTTCTTACAAGGTTATCAGTACTCCCCAAATGTTGGGTTGTGTATTATCTTCCATAATTGCCATTGATGTATGCCAGCCTGTATATTAAGCTCACGGCACCGTCTTTCACTGCATAAGATGAAAGACCATATGGAAATGAATTAAGCATTGTCTGGATAGGAACCAGTGGCAGATGGTGATGTCAGAAATGTGGAGTAGATCAGCATGTACAACATGTCTTCCTATCAACAGCTTGTGTGTGTGTTTGTTGAAATGTACCTCTCCATCTTTTGACTCAAGGCGAAGGTCGCTTCTACATGTGGCATGAATATCACCTGCTTCAGCTTGAATCCGCACCCCTTTAGGAGCCTCCATGTATAGGGCACGTGTTGGGGATTCCAAACTGCAAAACATATATGGTATTTGAGAAATAAGTGGTATATGAGCATGAGAAAATCAAGCGCTATATTTAAAAAATACAAAAAAAACATGTATTTGATAAATGAACTAATTTGTCTGATATTAAATGACTACAGCCCTTAAAAAAGTAAAGCTAGTTATAAATGTGTATGTGTGTGTGTGTGTGTGTGTGTCCTTGAGAGAATATGACACTGAAAGGTTTATGGCTCCCTGGAGACAATATCATTAAGGTGACGATCCTGAATGTAATTTAAGAAAATGTATTTCTAAGCCAATTTAGAACATGTGAAGGATTCTGTAACATTTTGTTTCACAAGCTTGTTGTTTGGAAAGGAAGTTGAGGTACGTTTCAGCTACTTTTCTATTAATGGGCAAAGCACTGTCAAATACACACCCATTGTAGCTCAGCTTTCTTTTTCACTTTAATTTTTTTGCTTTACAGTAGCCTCATCTATTGGACAAGATTCTAATTATCAGTATTTACTAAATTCTCATTTTTTTATTTACATATGTATTTAGTACAGTTTTATAAGAAGAGGTTATTACACAACTTAATTACATTGTTACTGCAAGTGTTTATTAACGTGTAATTACAACTGATGTGTCTACCAGGTCTATGTCTTACGAATAGTGTTTATTACAATGTAATATGCTCATTAAAGCTGTTATTCTTAGGCAAATTGAATGTCCCTTACTATACTATTACAACGTTAAGAGGATATTACATTATTACTTCACTTTCTACAGTGTAACAAGTGCATTTTACCAATTTACATTTACATTACATTTACAATAGTTAGCAGATGCCCTTATCCAGAGCAACTAACAAAAGTGCTTTAAGACATCAGTAACATAATTACTCTTAATAATAAGGAATCTAAACAAGAAAACACTTCTGAAACTGTAAAGGTTGGTTTTTTTTTGTTTTTTTTTTCATATTATTTTTTTTTTTGAAGAGAAAGAAAGACAAGGGTGGGGGGTTTAGTTGAGGTAAGTGCGGAATAAATGGGTCTTCAACCGGCATTTGAAGATAGCCAGAGACTCAGCTGTTCGAACACTGAGGGCAAGTTAATTCCACCACGTAGAAGCCAAAAAAGAGTTCCTTGTCCCCTGAGAGACGACGGGACCAGTCGAGCAGTGCTAGAGAACCGGAATGAGCGAGGTGCGGAGCGTCATAAGTGCTGCAACGTAGGAGGGTGCGGGCCCATTTTTAGCTTTGTAAGCAAGCATCAGAGTTTTAAGTCTTAAAGCCAGTGGTGAGATCGGAGCAGTGGTGTAGTGTGTGTGTGAACTTGGGAACATAGAACACAAGTCTTGCAGCTGAATTCTGGATCAGTATATAGTTAATATAGTTATAATGTAACCAGTGCTTATCAGCATTGTTACTGTAGTAATAAGTAATAATTATATAACACATTCGTAGTATGTACTACAATAGTGCGACTAGTAATTGTAACACTGTAATAATATTTGTTAATTACAAATTTCTACAATATAATACCACCTGCTAATAAGCATCACTAATGTGTATTGCAATACAATTATGATTAGTGTTATTGGTAGTATTTTTAAATGCCTATCTTAGAGTTGTTATTATTACTGCATGACTAGTGTGTATTAGTATTTTTGCTAGCATGCATTACTCTGTTATTGCAATTTGTTAAAAATACAATTACATCTGCATTTTCAGTGTTTTTTTGTAGCGTTTTACAGCTTTTTCACACATTTATACAAGACTATTAGTACTGCTATTGCATATATAATGTGTTGTATGCATGTTATACCACATCCCAATTGTGATCTGGTGATTTTGGGGATCATTTGGTTGCAGGTTAGTTCAAGAAACCAATCTGTGATGATTTGAGCTTTGTGACATGGTGTGTTATCCTGCTGCAAGTAGCCATCAGAAGATGGTACACTGTGGTTATAAAAGCATGGACATGGTCAACAACATTACTCAGGTAGGTGCTTAAATTATGCTCAAAAGTGTATTAAGAAAATATCAAACACGCCGTTATACTACCAACAACAAACAGAGAGGGTCTAACGATTCGTGTTGTTTTTACAGAAAATTCTGACTTTACCATCCAAATCCAGCAGAAAATAGAGCCATCAGACCAGGCAACATATACATTCTTTCATTGTGTTTCTAATTTTGGTAAGCCAGTGTGAATTGTAGCCTCAGTTAGCAGTTCACAGCTGACAGGAGTGGTATGCTGTGTGGTCTTCTGTCAATGTTTGACATTTATAGTTACATTTACAGCATTTATCCAAAGAGACTTACAGCTAAAACAGTCTTATAATTAAAGCAATTGTGGGTTAAGGACCTTGCTTTAAGCTCCAACAGTGGCTGCTTTTGGTCCAGAATCCAGTACCTTAACTGCTAGGCCACCGCAGTACCACTGACATGTTGTGTGCTCAGAGAAGACACTGCCCAATGGACATTTTTCATTTTTGGACCATATTCTGGAAATCCTAGAGATGGCTGTGCATAAAAATCCCAGTAGATCAGCAGTGTCTGACCAGCCCATCTAATGAATGGATATATACATAAATGTACAAAGGCAGCATATTCTTTGAATCTATGGATCCAAGCAAAAGCAAGCATAAACCTTTAACATTATAATATAACATAAAATACAGATAACAGCACAAAAAAACATGTAAAAAACATAAAATACTGAAATACTAATATGCATAATCTGGATTACTATTCTCCTTGCTGATAAGTAACGAGCCATGTGGTGTGGCCATGTGGACTTGGCAAAGCCAATCTGTTTTTAATGAGGGATATGACAAACAACAACCACAATTAATTGGGGATGTTCAATATAAATATAGACAGCATGTTTTATTTGGCTTAAATAAGTGCACAGATTTGAAGGCTTTTACTCTGATTGATCTCACAAGGGAGTAGTTATAGCAAATTACAAACGAGTGTAAAATTAGCATCATTAATCTCATCAAACATGAAAGTGGCCCTCATTACTCAATGAGCTGCTAGTGCTGTTGAACTTCAAATAGTGCCTGTACATACAGGCGACAGAGTGAGAGAGATAGAGGGGGCAAAACGATAAAGTGAAATTGAATTAATCCCTTTTACGGAGGTGGTTTTGTGGTCTGTATCCTTACTAGCTTCGGCGCTAAGGCTTCTAACAGAGGAAAGAAAAAGATTTGGGAAGACCTCCCAAAAGGAATCAAAGAAGCCAAACAAAGCCCGCATGTCCTTCAGGTGCTGACAGATGTGGTATTCCCTGCTGAGAACAAAGGTTAATCACATTGCACATGCCCCTTAGAAAACAGAGGCTTTACCAAATACAAGACAGACACCCTTAGCTGTCCCAGCAGAGGGGAAACGTGAAAACGTTGTGTAAATTTATGTGCATTTTTATGGGATGCTATTTTATTTTGTCCTTCACTGTGCCTGCTAATGATTGCTATCTGCATTGCCAGTGGCCTGGGATTTTGAACTGTCACCTTGCTAGTTTGTTTATGCACTGCTATCTACTCAGCAAAACCAATGTTCAGCGTCAAGTCCGTATTAGTCATGCCATGTGAGAACGAACGCAAGTTAGCGACAACATGCTGTGAAATACAAAACGGCAAGGTGACACACTCCTTATTTAACCAAAAAAAAAAAATATTATATCAAGAAAACAATCCATATTTTCTCATTCTTGCCCCGGGTAACATTGACCAAGGTGCCGCTGTGCAAGTGTCTTTTCACATACTTGTGTATGTATACAGATAATGAAAGGACAGTGGGGTAGGTAAGACCTGCACATGGCACACAGTGTTTACACAATTACTCTCATAAATACAGGCTCTTGTAAGACATTGCTGGCCCATTCTCAACACGAATCACCACATGAATCGCAGCTCCAACGTCACCCGAGGCTGCTTCTGCAACTTTTCCAGATCTGCAGCAAAGATTTTAATGATCACCTGATGAGTCAGGGTTGCTGACACAAGAAACAACCATGGATGTTGTGCAATAAAGATAAGAGATGCTTCATGAGTACATTGGAGTTGGCTCACCTTTGATCTATAATTCTCATTCTACACCCAAACATGTCACTGAATGCCTCGTCCAATTCCTTTTTCCAGCTCCTTTTTCTTTACTAGACTTGATGCAGTTCAGTACCTTTCTCAAGTTTTCTAACTTTAATGCTTTTTCTATTATAAATTGTCATGGAAAGATAAATATAAGATTCAACTCTGTAGTGGCATGACAACATAGAATTAGCAGGAAAAAAAGCTGGCATGTGAAGGTAGTAGTAAAATCCCATTCATTTCCTTTCAAAGCTTTCAATTTGACTTTTAAAAACAGTCATTTTACCTCGCCTGCAGAGAACCACTGTCAAGAGAACTGACAGGACTCTGAGTGCCAACATTACAGATTTAACAGTGCATTTGTTGTCGTAAGCTGCACTATGAGTAATGATGAATAGCTGAGAAAATATTTAGTTAGTAAAAGGTAAATTATATTACATATTTCAGGCAGACAAATTATTTGAATCACTTGTGAGTATACGTTTCATACGTGATCACTGTCCGCTAACTCTTAATAAATATGCAATTAAGGGTATTTCTAAAAAATATAGAAAACACTAAAGTGCTGTTAATGGAAATCAATGTGTCACTTACCAGTCCTTCCAGAATATTAACGGAATGTGCTAATTATATGACTGGGGAGCAGTCTTATCTGACGCACATTTTGCATCGTGGCCGCCATCGACAAGACAAATATACAGACCTTTCTACATTGTAAAATGTCCGAATGATAGCCATATTGTATATAATTAAAAACACTGGATTGCTAAAGATGATCTTTCATATTATCGTATATAATGTTTTTGGCCCCCATTGGCAAACTGCATGTGTTGTTGCTTTTTTTAATTACTAAAGACAAACATTTCTTAGTTCTTCTTAATTTCTTAGTTTTCTGACAGCAGGAACTGTGTATGACTAGTTCTGCGAATACCATTTATGGGCTTTTTTTAGCTCCTACTTCAAGGCAGATTTTCTCAACATATAGGAAGGCTTTTAAGCTTGCAGTAATTGGTCCAGGCATAATAGCAACAATGGCAACTGCTTCAGATGCAGTGTTGCAAGTACATGTGACTGGTCTAGCAAGTGCTTATATTGATATGTTTTTAAATATACGTTGACACAAACCATAGTCATATAAACAGCAGATCTCCATGCTAAGATAAAAAAAAAACACAGGAAATGTTCAGACAGTGAAGTCCATGCTTTACTGAACCTATGTGCAAGCAGATACACCATAATTTTTAGTTGTTTTAAAAATCGTAGATGTTCCTTTCAGGATGTGAATACAAACAAAATTAATAAATGTAGTTATCAGTGGAGCTCTGCGGGACGTAGGTTCTCCCAAATGAGTCCCTAGAACTGTTTGGTGCTAAAGAGCCTTATTAGAGCACTGAGGCAAGTACACTTTGAGAACTTCACAAATCAGGGACTTTAACTGTATATATTTATACAAACTTAAACCATGGCAAAATCTCCAGTTCAGTCTGTTTTTTATATTGTAGAATCAACATCGCCAATCTGTTTTATATGTCACTTTCTGTAAGACTGTTCCTTCTTTGTGACTGATGGCTAACTGTAGGTTGTCCTTGCTTGTCACAGATCTGATCCATATCAGATGTCAGTACTGGTGGCTACACTTCTACCTTTATTATCTCTGACAAGAAGAGAAGCAAGACTGTACGGTGTGTGTTTAAAGTGGATTTAGCTCCTCCATATATCATTCACTGTTCATTATCATCTTGCGAGGGCTGCATTCCCTGCTATTACTGACCCGCCTTTCCTATTTTAGTGTATTGGCACTTCATGTGTTTGTTTCAGTTAATGAGAATCTCCTTTAATTAGATTTTGATGAGCATCCGGACATCGATCAGTAAGGGAAGAGTGCCTGTCCATGAGTAGGCGGTGCCAGCTCCATGGACATTGATCTCCCTCCATGCATCCACACAGCGGATTACTTCTCGGATTAAGCTCCAACCTTATTGAGTGACAGTATCAGTTCATGTTGTTATGTCGGTACTATGCATAAAACAGCTCATAATTTCTTATGTCGACAGAAAAAAAGTTTTAGTTCTCAAACTACTGTTAACCATGCTATCCAAATGTACAATGTTTTCAGTAAATGGTTCAGACTGCAAATAATTAGAAACTACCATAAAACTGGTTGGTCACTCACTAACAATTTGTGGTGACATACTGTAGCAAGGGGGCTACTATGTAATCTACATTTACTCATTTGGTAGTTGTTTTTTCTCAAAGAAAATTAAAACGAGACAACTTAAAAAATATATGTATTTTATATTCTTGTCTAAAGGTCTCAGTAATTATTTTATGTTGTACATATGAAAATACTGTAATGTCACCACTACAGCTAATGGCTGCTGCAATATATTCCACTTGTAAGCAGAGCTAGCAGTCTGTCTCACTGGTGTATTAACACCTGCTCCTTATTTTCTCATCAGTGAGCCTGCTATTTAAATTGGCACATCCTTGGCTGAAATTGTTTGTTGTAATACTGTCTTTCACAAAACGGCAAAAAAATACTTCCCTTGCTGCTGTATAAAAAGACTCTAAGAGACACCTTTTGGGTAGTGTAGTGCATGTTGAAGCAGTTGACTGCTAGACATGCCTCTCTGACTCATTTACTAGTTTGTACGAGTTTTCTAAAACTGTTTCCATAAATGCTTGATTGGCAATAAATCTGGTGACCGGGCAGGCCAAAGAAGTGTTGCAATCTGGGGGAGACACTCCTGAGAAAACGTGAGAAGTTGTTACAGTTAGTCATCAATTATTTTTTGCTTGTGTTATCAGTTTCTCTTTCCCTCCACTGTTAAGAGTAAAACCAGGTTCTTATGTTCTGTTATTCCTTTTATTTCTGTAGTAGACTCATGCTATGATTCATAGTACTCTTGTACATTTTAATGTATTCTGATGTTTCGGATCCAATGACCGAAATTGCCATTTCCCCCTTTACTGTCAGCATCATGCTCAAAAAGTTAAGTAACAATAAAATTGCTAAATTTACTCATTATAAATATTCCAGTATATACACATACTGGAAATTGGCACTGAAACTACTGTGTCAGCACACATTAAAAACACAACGTTAATAGCATTCAAAATGATGCAAAGCGAGTTTGCTCACTATGTGCACTGCCCTTTTTAATCTAAAGGCTTTCTTGCTGGAATTTAATTCATTTGCTCTCTTCCTATTCAAAGGACATTTTTTGCAGTGCAATAAACACAGCTTTGTGAATCACCTTGGTATTATACAAGCTAGCCATTGTGCTGAGTAGGCTGTAGTGTAGTGAATGAAATTTCTGGCACAAGTGTAACAACAGACATTACGTACACTGTGTGGCCAGTCATAAGAGAAAAAAAAATATAAAACAAGGCACAAAAAGTCAGCTCTTTATGCTTTGAATTGCAATACCTAATGGTGATTTAATTGGGGGTACACATGGTTTAATCTTGAGTTTAGCAACCATGTATAGAAAAACTGAAAGGGTTCCTTTATGTTGCAAATGCTAAAGTCACTGGCTGTTCATTCAAACAGGTTCTTAAACAGGAAGCTTCCCTTACACAATTCTCAAAAGCATCTTGGTATGTTATATAATTAAGTTTTCCTTAGATAGTCCAGTCCAAAAAAAAAATATATATATATATATACGACTTTCATGTGTCTATTAGCAAAGCAGTTGAGACAGCCAAACCCATTAGTTAGGGGTGTACCAACACTGAGCTCCAATAATGCATTTACAGGTATCTGTTTATCTTATATGTAAACCTTTAAAAACGCCTGCAAATTTTCCTTACTATATTTCCCAGCACTAATCACTCCCATTACGTGACTCCCCATGCACTGCCGACTTCCTCATCAAAATGTGGGAGAGTAAAATTCATACATTTTTAATTCAGAGTATGGTTTCTAGTAGTGTGCATTTATGTTTTTTATTTGATTCCCATCATCAAGTTGAAACTTATTTCATTAAATATATTTTTCAAATCTAACCTTGTTACATGTCATGTTAATACGTAGCTATCTGTAATTTTAGCATCTGCTGTAGATTTCCTCATCAGTAAAACAGCAATTTACTTCAGCACTTCCTTCTTAATTACTGTCTTCAGCTACAATGCTTACAGAAAATTCGGCCCCTTCCCTTCAAACTGTGTAACCGAGCCAAAAGTCCTGAAGTGACCAGGGTCAGCACCCTGACATACATCCAAAATAAAATTTATGAATGGTGTTCAAGAGACCCTTGAGCACTGCCCTTTTTAATTTAAGGGCTTATCTATTGTCTTGTTTTTTTTATCATTGACACAAGCATTCTGGCTGTTTTAAAGGCTTGCTATATGTTTAGCGGGCAGTCATTCATACCATTTCTGTCTATCAACCGTCTGACAAGAATAGACGTATGGAAATGCAACAGCTTGATTTTTGTGTCCCCTTTTTAGAGCACAACACAGACATGTAAAGTGAAACATGGTGAAAAATCATCAGAGCTTGCTGGTCTTTGCTGGTATAAAGACTGATGCTAAGGCTTCTTATATCAAAACTTTTATGATTGAATTTATGAATTTAAATGCCAGAAAATCACACATTTTTATTACCTCACACATGAGCTCTGTACTCATATAACTTAACGTATACTCATGTAACTGCACAATTTACATTAATCTTGAACTCTTAATAGGTTAAAGGGATAATTTGTACCTCTTTTATAACTATACCTCTGGATTGAATAATGAAAATTCTTACCGTAGTTCTTTGAAAGGCTCTGCTCTGACATGTGGGGTTTCCACTGAGTTACTGAACACAGCTCCTTCAGCCCCTGAAAGCACAGGAAAAGATATGTTAATAACCACTAACCACTTGATAATATCAGTAGACAGTAGCATGTGTGTGTTGGGAATACACTAATTTATTAGATACACCTGTTCAGCTGCTCTTTAATGCAAATAACTAAATAACCCAGCACATGACAGCAACTTGTATGTATTTATTATTAATGGACAAGACTGCCTACTGAAGTTGTGCCCTCTGCTACCATAAAGGCCTCGGTCCAAATTGGATTGACTAAGTATTTATTACAATTGATCACATAATCATTAACTTTGTTCTTTTGTGGTAGAACAATTTATTTTGTTGTCTTGCGTAATAACCCACTTTCTCTCGATAATCAGATCACAGACAGATGTCCAGACATTGCCTTTAGAATTTGCTGGAATAATTTAGAATATTTAATTAGTGATTGCATGTGTTTTTGGCCCAGAAGCAGCAAAACAGGTCCAAACTATGATACTACCACTACCATTTCACATATGGGATAAGGTTCTTGTGCAGGAACGCAATGTTTTCTGTTCCCCAGACATAACGCTTCTCATTTAAATTAATAAAGGTCATTTCATTTCATTCTCATCCAGCCACCAACATATTTCTAATATTGTTCTGTTATAGTTTGTCAACATGAGACAAAACATTACACATTTTGCTCTTAGAGTGATTTTTCTAGCTCAACCACTTCTGGAGGTAGTGATGCTTTTCAATTTTTTTCCTTTGTAATCTGTCTGTGACTGCGAATTAATGGAGTCTAAACTCTATAGATATATAATCTTATATAAATATATGGAAATTAAAGGATATAAAAGACCTAATTAGCATCAACACTTTGTCTGAGGTCATTATAAGTCCATACAGTGCCTGCAGCATGGTGGTAGCACCACTGTCTCACATCAATGAGGTCCCGGGTTCAATTCCAAGATGGAGCGGTCCTCCCCGTGGGTTTACTCTGGGTACTCTGGTTTCCTTTCACAGTCCAAAGACATGTGTGTTAGGTTAATTGGTGTTTCTAAAGTGGCCCTTAGCTTTTGACTGTGTGGGTGACTGTGTGTGTGCCCCTGTCTAGGGTTGTTACTGCCCTTGCACTCAGCGTTGCCAATGCTGACCCACTACCCCATGCGAATTAAGCGGAAGAAAATGGATGGATAAATGGCTGGATGGAGTTCCTATGTCATGTGCCATGTTAATCTAATGAAAATCTGGTAATCATTAGGTCGTATTCATGCAACATGATATGGAATACTGCATCACAATCACCACTTTATTAGCTCTCTACAGCAATAAGAGTCTTTCAAATACACAATGAAAGATAACCTTTGCTATTTGACAGTAAAAACAGACATTTGATGAATACAAATATAGGAGTCACAAATCTAGTGCTGTTTTTTGCACCTTTGAAAACACGACGTGCAAACCTTCATCATAGAATACTCTAAATATAATTAATGTAAACTTCGTAAATACAACAAGACCAATTTGTTAAAGCTAACTTAATAGAAAGAATGTGAAGCAAGCTACACTAAACACAATGTGTAAGAGTCTACATGTGAATGCATAATGATAAAGCTAAGCAGTAAGTGTCTGCATTAAAGGTCACAAAACACCCAAACAGATCAGCAACTGTGTAGCCTAAAGGAACAGCTAACAGTCTTCTCCCACACCTACCACATCCAGCAAGAACACCAGTGGAATCTAAATCAGGCATGGAACCTCCCAATGACTAGAAAGTCCTCAGTCTTGTAACTGCCTGAGAAATGCATGCTCACAATGAAAAATTCACAAATCTGTCACCCTGACTTACAATGCAATAGAGAAACCCCTGCAGTGAACGCCAAGCTGCTCTTCACCTAGTTATTTGGCCCACACCATCAATTGAGCAAGACTAGTAAAGCACAGACGGTAGAATAATTTTCACTTTATTCTGTGGTACTGTTGTATCTCATGACTGGTAATATTCTCTAATTGTGAACTGAATTGTGCTTGCACTGAGGCTCTCTGAGGTTGCTTCAGGTAAAGTTGGTGGCTCGGTCATTTGAACAGTGTTTCACAGACAGACAAATTACATCGATTGCCTCTGTCTATTTGTTGGCTTGTGGTCACCCTAAACACAATGTTCACGTCAAATATTCAGTATGAAAGTAGCTTTGATATAACATATTTCAGAATCACAGTAGTCTAAAATGCTAGTGAACCAGAGCAGTTACCGGCACTATTATGCCACTGATCATGACCAGATGCTGCACAGACAAAAATTGGTCAATCCTAACGGCAAAATTATCTCCCTGTCATTGCAACACCTACTAAACAAATGTTACTCTGTGCTTGCTCATTGTTGCCATAATGAAGACCAAGTGAAGCGTAGCAGTTAGCAGGGACAGGTAGTGTAGAGGCACTCACTGGCCATAAACTCTCTTGTCTTGGCAAGGGGGACAAATATGCAATGGGAATTTGGCTCTAAATTATTGATGAAAATCTAATTGCTCATGGCATTCAGTTTTAGTTGAGATATAGTCACAGAGATGCATGTTCATCTCTGTAGGTGATTTTTGTTGTTGAACTGTAAGGATGTGTTGAAATATGTAAAGGATGTGTAAATTACTTGAGTTACTCCCCTGTGCTAAATTCAGTTACACATGGTGAGTGAAAAATGAATTCAGTTGTAAGGTCTAAATACTGTAAATGTATTCTGTACTTTTTGCTATGCTGCTTGAGGGAAAAATACATAATCCACAATTGTTCTATATCTTAAAATTGTACATTTTGCCCCTTCAGAGACAACTAAACATATAATAACACTGGTTAACAGCCAAAAGGTTTCGGGCATCAAACCAGTTGTTCTTAACTAATTTTGGGGTGCTGAGATTGAAATTGATGCTAAAATTTAAAAATT
>JAVSBV010147444.1:0-15617 GCA_033117975.1 Parotocinclus spilosoma | reverse complement strand
AATGTTACATTTACTCAGATTAAACTTTTGATCTGTCATCTATGTTCTATTACGAATAAAATATTGACATTTGCCATATCCACATCATTGCATTCAGTTTTTATTCACAAATTATTTAGTGTCCCAACATTTTTGGAATTCGTTTTGTGTGAATAACAGAAAATCAATGTATCAATCAAACAATGTATTTTTGGCCTATCATCAACCAGAACTGTCAGGACTGTCATACCATACTCTTAAGTGTTACATCTTTACATCTATATTGTCTATAATGTTGTGAATTTCCTTAAATTAAAAACACAAATGGTATTAGGGGCGCTGTGTGGATGCTAGCATTCCACTTGTTTTCAGTAGTATTGTAGTTTCTGATACATTTATGTATCACCTGCATGCACTTTTTTGTGAAAATACACTTTATATTTGCACTATAGAAGAAAATAGACTACATGTTTCACTGGATGTAATGTGGTCATTAAACGGTGCATATCGGTAGATGTATAGCACCATATTAAAATTCCTCACTGAATATACTGTAATGAAGTATGGATTTTCCAGTAGGCTCTCGCTATTTAAATATATGTTAATCGAATCATTTTGCAAATGTGAACAAATCACACTGTGAAAATACCAAATAAAAATCCATAATGCTATTGCCAACACTCTCATAATTCAGTATAAGCAGGTTAAGGATTCCAGTTGAAGTGAAATAATGCCTTTCCCTCCGATAATGTGCTCCCTGAGTTAGTGTGGGTGTGTGAAACCCATCCTAACATTATTCTCAATGTAGCTCTCATACTTTCCAAATTAAATAATCTGACAGTCACTGCATGGCTGTATGCCTGAGGAGAATGAAGTGCAGATTTTTTATTATCAGTGCCAGCTTAAACACAGAAACACTATGCAAATTTACCAGAGCATTAACTTATGGAAAGGGAAATATGAGCATACTGACTCAATCATATGTGTGTGTGTGTGTGTGTGTGTGTGTGTGTGTGTGTGTGTGTGTGTGTGTTGGGTAAGAGCTGATTCACAGAACCCTGATGAAAAAAACATGATTAAGACTTAACTTGTATTGATGCTGTCAGTCTCTAACAGCATTTTCCTGTCCACTGTCTTTCCCTCCGGTTCAAAGGGAGAGAAATGAATGTACAGATAAATGACACAGAGATGGAAAACAAGGTCTGGTGGCAATAAACAGTGAGCGATATTTTGCAGACTTCTGTTTGGACTTGAGGTGGCTTTTGCAACCGGAAATGAACTTCTGTACCAGAGCTTGGAGATAATTGGTAGTTTTTCTATAAATGACATTTTTAGCAAGATTTTATTCGCTGCAGCCACTTTTTTGAGAGACCGCCACAATTAAGTCCATCTGTGCATTTTTAATATTGTTTATTGTTTATTATTGTGTAATACTGTTTAATTGTAAGTCACCTGTAAGTACTCAGTAAAACAGCTTCACCTTATATAAAAAGCTTACACAACTACACAAAGCACCTGATAATTACATTTTTATCTTTTGTTTGTTACTGTTTTCTACTGTAATCCATTTTCACGCCTAACTTCTTTACTTTAAAGTTTCAAATATGTATTTTTCACTCTATGTGTCTACTTTTCTAAGGAGTACTATATCGACTCATTTTCTCTTGACATCCTGGACTGTTCTGGTGACTGAGAACATTTATTAGTACAAACTGTTTTTTAGAACCTGAAATACCTGAACTTGTATAAATGTGTGGTGTTTATTTAAATGCACTTCATTAAGAAAAAAGCCAATTTTCATATCAGAATATTTTTCTTTTGCTTTTTCCCTCAGTCCGAAGGGAAGTGGTAATTCGTTATTCATTGGCATAATATGTTCTATTACGAATAAAATATTGACATTTGCCATCTCCACATCATTGCATTCAGTTTTTATTCACAATTTGTTTAGT
Source organism: Parotocinclus spilosoma (assembly GCA_033117975.1). Taxonomy (NCBI): domain Eukaryota; kingdom Metazoa; phylum Chordata; class Actinopteri; order Siluriformes; family Loricariidae; genus Parotocinclus; species Parotocinclus spilosoma. The sequence continues at coordinate 13,686 of JAVSBV010147444.1, read as the reverse complement.
GTCCCAACTTTTTTGGAATCCGCTTTGTAAGTCATTCTACCAGATAGTGTTAATAGCATAATACAGTCAATGTTTTAGATTGTTCAAGTCAAAGTCCTGACCTTATTTCAATAGAAATACTATATTGAATCAGATCATGTGAGGAAACTCACCATCATCCCAGAATTGAAGCTATTCTGTGAAGTAAAATGGGATGTGCACCCTGTGACCCTGTCCGGGATCAAGCAGATAGGAAAGTGAATGAATGAATAAAAAAACTATTTATATTATGTTTAATTGGGTTCTCTTTATCTACTTTGTAAAAAACTGAAATTGTGTGAAAAACTAGAAACTTCTAAATTATTACAAACTATCAAGCACCACTTTATACCTACCACATAGGTGGCATTTGTAAATATACGGCTGCTTACCATAAGCACATTTTATCAACCCTTCACCTCTCTCTTCAAAAGAAAGGGACTACTACCAAAGAACAACCTTTCACTGTGTGTTATTTAGTTGGGTTGTGGAGAATTTGCATTCGTAACACTTAACGTGGCAGTGCTTATAATGTGTACACCCTAAAAAAGTAGACTACATTAAATGTAAATTGGATTTATTCAGCCACATAGTGTGCATTTAATCTGAGCCACACAATAAGCTTTTTCATTATAGCCAGGCAATTTTTCTTGTACGCCTTTCTTTGTGTGAAACCAAATCATACACATAACCCATTCACAGTGTTGCTAAAGAACTATAACTCTGTGTACATGTCATAGCGGTTTGACAGAGAATATAAAGCTTACAAACTCATTAGTTTGATGTATTGTGTCATAACACATAAGGTTGGAAGGCAGCGACTCTAGGAGGCAAGTTGTGAGAGCAGTCATCTGAGTGTAACTGATGTAACTGATGTGCTTACAAGCTTCAGAATGGGATGCAGACATACACTACTGTGATTTATATAAATGTTTCTATTATTGGTTCTTGGTACACATCTAATGTGGTGCTTCATAGTTGGCACAGTGATTAACTGGGAGATGTTGCATTAAGTCATAGCAGTCATTAAGACAAAGCACATAATTACAAATGTGATATAACTTAGTAGATGTCCTGCCTTCAATAACACAAACAGTGTTTTATGGTGCTGGTATTTACTAGCATCAGGATGCAGCAGTGTCACATTTTATGGCGGATAGTTTCAGCTATGATGAAATATTGCTTCTGCTTGCCTGCGTGGGCTGCTATCTCTATGTCTTTCTTGCTTTCTGGGAGAAATTTGTGAGTAGGAGGTGCGTGGGGGAGCAGAGGCCAGAGGAGTTCAGCATAACACAGCATGTCCAGTTATACCTCTCTGATTTGCTCTCTCTTTAACACTCTTCATTATTTTGTTCTTTACATGCTTGCGTGCACAGACATTATAACAAAGAAATATTACTTTTTAATTCTGAATATTAATTTAGAATATGTGTAAAAAAGCATCTTTTTAATCAGTCAGATTGTAAGTCATATATGCACTAGATGAGAGTGCTTTCTTTTTCTTTATTTAAATATCTTGACTGCCATTACACCCATAAGTCAATCAACAAAATTACTTTCCGTTTTGTTGTGCTCATCTGCATTCATTCATTCATCCTTGAAGAACCGCTCTTAATTGCGTAGAAAGTGTGTTAAGTAAACACATTTAAATTCCAAGAACTACTTCACAAGACCAGTAACGACTGTAGCTTCTAAGAAGTATAAGTCCACATGATTTCTCATAATTGATATGCGGCTTAAACTGCTTTAGTTTAGTTTAGATGTTTGTCATGGAAACATCTCTGTATACGTGTCCCTGAGCTATCATCAAAGGGAACAAAAATAAAGATGTATCAATAATAATCATCTCTTACAGACAGTTAATTATTTAATGCCTCAGAAAAATGCTCAGTAGGTTAAAGGTATGATAGGAAAATAGCAGTCGGTTCATTAACACTAGCTGAATACGAACAATGCCCACAGTCTCCTTTAAAATTGTGTAGTATTATCCATTGTACAGTTACTGATGTTCTCAGTAAAATATAGTTTACACACACAGGCTAAATATTCAAGCTAAAAACACATACATTCCTACATGTGACTGTAGGATTTAGCTTTCTACTAAGACCACAAAAAATATTGCCATCATTCTAAAATGTACTCCTAAAATGACTGCTTGGAGGCAAATAAATTATGACTTAGAGTCTGTCTGTGGTGTGATGGGACTTTTGAATAGCTGCCTGCAGTGAATTGTTCTGGGAATGGGAGGAAGAAGATTAAAACAAATTACCTGTAGCCTTAGACCCTAGAAATAACAAAGATAAATATGTTTATTAGTGCGGAACAAATGGTTTGAGTAATGTCTTCAGCAGCAGTGTACATCTGACTGATTCTTAATTAATATTTACTGCATCTTACCCGGAGTGACAGAGCACGAAGAAATGCATTTAGTGTCTAACTAATGTGGATTTCCTTAATTTTTGCAGGCATGTGTAATAAGATGTCAGCAGGAACAAAAACACAGGCAGTCAAGTGCAAACACATGATATGAACTGGACAAAGAGGCTAAACTAGCTAAAAGCTGAGGTTAACAACGTAGCTTGTGAGTACAGTAATAATGTACTAAAGATAAAGGCACATTTACAGTGAAAAAGACAAAAACAAAGAATGTAAGTAGACTTTTACCGGTGGTATTGACTGGAAACTGAACTTCCATGGGTTCTCTCTGAACATGACCTAGTGATAAACTCACATTTTAATGTAGACTGTAATGCAAAGGCACTTTAAAGGTAAGCCTGAAACTTTTTTTTTTCATTTGAAAGACAAAGGTTTTATATTTCATGTTTTATTTTTACAATATATATATATATATATATATATATATATATATATATATATGTGTGTGTGTGTGTGTGTATATAATAATTATATACTTTTTTATTATAATATCTATTTTTAATTCCATATCATTTTAGTCATCGGGACGTGATCGTTCTGGTCCTAATAACCGGCTGGTATGATTAAACGAACATGCCCTATGTTACAAGATGGGACATACTATGTAACATATTAAATGTTTATTAAACCTTTATTGAGCGATTTACACGGATAACGAACGTACAAACAAGAACTACTGCTGCTTACGAACTTTGTTCAGTGAAAAATAAATTTGCAAACAAGTTTTTTCAAAACGATCTACAACACAATTTATAGGTACTCAGCATGTGAAGAATTTATCCAGTGTGATCTGACACGTTCTCTTGACGGACTGCACTTGAACAAAATCAAGAAAGTGGTGGGTGTGTTTTCCTCCCGCTGGTTTTGCTCTTGTCAACAAAACTTTTCGGATTTCCTGACCTTTAATAATAGCATAAATTCTAACGGAGAGCACAGGAATCCACCCATATTTCACTGATCTGCTTTGCATCCGCTAGGTGGCGACTTGTGGCTTCTTTTTCTTATTCGCTCTCATGTTCTTTGGTCCGATTAAGCGGAATTTTGGTCTAAATAAGCGAATGACATTACACGTATTTAATAGGATTTGCTTCGGTACGTTAGGATTTGGTCCGAATAAGCGGCTGGTCCCATTAACCGGATTTGACTGTATATAAAAATGAATGAATGAATAAACAGTGTGGAGATTAATGTCAGATATCACAGATAAATGTGCTTATCCTAATCCTAATCATAAGAGAGATTTGATAAAGATAGCCAGACGAATAGCAAGTCCAGAGTGTTTGTGCTTAAGATAGAAAGTGGACACTCACGTGGTGATCTGGGATTCAAGGAAGATGAGAATGAAGACTAGTAAAGCCGGGATGGCGCATCCAAACATGAGCCAAATGGGAAAGCCACCATCCTTTCCCATGGGGCTGATAATCCACCCTCTGGCTGAGGGATTTGACACACTCAGACCCTTTGGGACCTTCAGTTTCTAAATATATGAGAGAGAAAAATCAGGTACTATATATACTAGCATTATACTACGGTATATATGATATCCTTTATCACACACTCCTTGGCAAAAAAAAATGGGCCAAACAAAGTTGAAGTGTAGTTGAAAAATATTTCCTCGTTTTCCCTGTGTTTAATGTGAGACCAAATAATCTTTATATGGTTGAAATATGGACTTAAACATCAGCCTGGTGGACTGTTGCAGATTACAAACTAACAACTAATCTTTAAGGTGGGGAAAAAAAAAAAATCTAACAAACAGCAATAAAAAAATCAACAATCGAACAAAAAACCAAGACACAAAATATTTTTGAAGATCTGGGACACCAACTAACGTGTTAGTTTGAGGTTTATATCAAACATTTAAATACTTTTATGACGTTATCATTGTGTGAAGGAAGACAGTGATTTGATATTATAACCATTAAAAAGCACCAAAAGCTTAATATTTTGCATTGTTTAGGCCCATTTTCTGGTCAAGAGTACGTGTGTTTTCTGATTTTACACAAATGTTTGTAAGAAAGACTTTGTCCTGACCTGTGTGTAAACATCTGAAATACTTATGTCAATAGCAATCATGAGAAAAAGGGCAATGGGCACACCAAAATCTCCAATCATGCGGCGAATCTGTGGGAGAAACAGACGTTTAACAGCACTAATGCTTCTAATAATGTCACGTCAAAGTCAACTAACCCACACCCAGCATATCAAGACATCAAAATGAGACGCTACAGTTTGCTCTTAACCCTACAAGGCTGACCTCAATACATAGTAATGGACGTTTATGACATTTATGGCTTATGAACCATTGATTAAACCATAGTCTTATTATATCTTATATCCTATAACTATAGGGCTCCATACAGTGGTGCTGTAAAAATGTATGAGCCCTTTAACTATTTGTTTATATTTCTGCACATATATGACCTTAAGCAGAATCCTATCTTCACAGCAGAAGTAGATAAAGAGAACCCTCTTACACAAATGAGATTTAAAAATTGTATATCTTGAAAGGCCAATCTCAAATTGAGCAATCCTAGAGCGACAGTGGCAAGGAAAAACGCCCTGAATATAGAAGGTAGAAACCTTGGGAGGACCAAGACTAAAAAAAAAAAGGACCGATGTTAAAAGAATGTAATGTAATGTAACTTTAGATGTAATGTAATAATTCAATTAGGTTACCTAATTAATAAAGCATTAGTGACAGCTTTAATAAACAAAATTTTAAAAAATGAAAACAAAGAGCACGTTTAAAGAGAATAGAAATAAATAAAAATAGAATAATATACAGACAAGAGTACAAAGACTATAATAAAATACAGACAATATATCATGAGTATAAAATGGAGAGTATAAAACTCTACAGCATGATCTGCTTTTACTACTCGTGAAATTCTGACGATGTTTAAGATCCTATTTATGCAGAAAACTAGAAAACTCTAAAGGGTTTACAAATTTGGGGGGCAGGACCTGCCTGTGCTTTGTGTACTCCAGGAAAGTTGCCGGACCCCCGTCATTCTGAGCATCAAAATATGTGGTTAAACCACAAAAAGTTGGGAGTGAAGTGAATTTGTAATGAAGGATGTTCAGACTAAAGTTAGAAATATGACTGGATTAAAGTTTTCTAACACAGTTTGAGGAAACAGCGTGAGGATTCCTCAGGCGATGCTAAGCAGTGATGGTACGCGTCCAGAAATAGACAACGAGGTCATCCTTGCCAATCTAGAGCAAAATGTACAAATGGCTGATTGACTGAAAAGTTTCTTTTTTTGAATCGTATTAAGTGTACCGGTGATACAAATAAGAAGTGATGCGACACTATGTGAAATTTAAAGGTGCGAACTATGACAAAAGATCCTGTATGCAAAATCTAGACGCTATGTTGTGATGTAATGTGAGAGGGTACGTACAGGGCCTGGGAGGAAAACGCTGTTCTTGAACATACGGAGAAAGTAGGCGATGAAGAAGCAACCCAACATCAGACACATAGAGAGCAAAGCTGTGTTTGGATGGGGTTCAATGCGAGCCGAGACACTGCCTGTGGCGTTGCCTGTTGTGATGTTTGTGGTGCTGCCAAAGGTGTCGTTCAAATGTTTGTAGTTCAGGATCAGAGGGTGAACTACAAAAATCTGTGGGGAGCAGCATTGGTACATTGTAGAGAAAACAAAAGGGCAGGAGAAGAGAGAGAAGGAAGACGAAAGAAAATTAAAGGTCAAACATGGTGAATTTTGCTACTGCTACCAATGAATGACAAATAGAATTGAATATATTGCTATTAAATATAATTAATTTACAGGCTTTACTGATCTACATCTACAAAATGATACATAAAAGAAGGAAACTGTTATGTTTGTGCTTTCGCGATTTCGCATTTGATATTTCTCTAAACGTGATGACGATGTGTGATTTAGTATTTACATTGAATAGCTTGCTGAAGGTCTCGTAGATAAAAATAATGGAAATGAGGATGGAGAAGATCTCCTGGGTGAAGCGAGAGATGAAGCGGACCAGAAAGCTGGCCTCCACCGCCACCACAATCAGCACAATGATGATCAGCCACATGCCAACCCAAACACGGCCCACAATGTACTCGTAATTCTGGGACTGGCAGAACTGAGAGGTAGACAGAACAGCATTTTTAGGAATGCACTCACGGGCCCAGGAAAAATGTAATGTGACATTATAGGTAGACGTGTAAATTGATTGACAGTTTTAATGTAAAGTTTCACAGTTTGGCCATAAAGTTCACATTTCTGTTACAAATCTTCCACGGTAATTTGGCCACTTCATGGTGAATCATTTAATCATAGAATTGGTCAGTAATCTGATCTATGAGATTACAAGCGCTCGAGTAATCACATATTAGGTGAACTCCAGATGACATGGCTGAATTCAAACATGACACGAATAATCGGAATTCCAGTTTGCAACCAGCCAGTAATGGCACAGAAAGATGCGACGTAATCGTCAAAAAAAATTTTAATAACAAAACCCTTCATTTTCTCCAGTATATACTGCGTTTCAGAGTGTTCCATTGCCATTTAGTGCGTGTTGTGTTTAATTTCAGGGTTGCCAGATCCCACAACGGAATCCCGAATCACATCTACATATATAAGCCCAATTAAAATGAAAACTATAGGCACAAAAAATGAACAGTCGAGCCATAAAGTGACCAAATTACCATGAACAATACGTAATAGAACTTAATAATTTATGGTCAGTTTAGAGTCAACCAAGTTTACAGTCATGAACTTTGGCAGTACAACTAACAGCATTGTGGCAGAATAAAAAAAGGGGCAGAAATAATTTAAACTTCTTACTTCATAGAAAGCTTCTTCAAACACCAGGAGTGGCCCGCTGAACCCGATGACCAGCACGGGCTGAGCTGCGAGCAGACAGAAGATGATTCCCTGCACAGAAGTGGAGATCAGCAGCTCTGACACCCCCATCATGTTGCCTGTCTTTTCAGCTGGTGCACACAGAGACAGCAGAATGAATGGCCAGTGAACATTTCGCTTCATCAATGTGTTTACCAGGGGCATCATACTCACCCAGCAGTCCTCCAAAGGTGATGGCAGGAGAGAGGGCAGCAAAATAGATGAAAATGATGGCGGAAAACACCTGAGGACTGAAGCCATCGATAAAATCGCTGAGATAATGCGGGTAACGACGCTTGATGTCCTTGACCATCCCGCCAAACGGGTATCCAGTTCGAACCAGTGGATTATCACGTGGCTGTTCAGGCCCTACACCCACCAAAGAACACACAGAAATATTGGAAGTCTTTACATAAAGGGTGGTTGTTGTAAAATAAATCTGCATTTTTTCTAAAAAAAAATGTTTGTATAACTTGAAATATTAATAATGAATTTAAATCTTTATTTTTTGAAAAGCCACACCAAAGTGCGAACTTGTCCCTTATTATAACTTAAATCAGTTCTATTCGATCACGCCCCCCAAAAATTGTCAACCAACATCTACAATACCACAATCTACAAAAGTCCTAGACCATCATTAGACTTGTTGTGGACAAACGAACCCAAAAGTTTCCAAATTCGATTCATTACTCAATAATAATCAACACTCTTTCACTGATCTTCATTCTAATCTTTGTGAACTTACAAAACATAAGAGCCTTTTTATCCAAAATCCTTCTTGGAAAAGTGGTTTCCTGGCTGCTACCCTTCCAAAATAAAATCCTGATCAACCTTCTTCACATTGTAGAAGAGTCCACTTGGCATCCCTATAAAGTAAATGCCACACTAAACACTTGCCACTGTACATAGGGTGTGTTTTCAGCTTCTTTACACCGCAAACACATCTTCTGTATTTTACTCTGCTTTAATTCTAATTCATATACTACAAAATAATGACATATAGTAATTATACAATTTCTGAAACATGATATATCTAATCTAGCAATGGCTTAAGACTTCTGCAAGGACACTATTATTAACTCTGGGCCCCCTGACGTGGCCAGGAACGCCTCCCCACCATTTCACCCTCCTCATTCCATAGGTCCACACCCGTTCCCTACTGAAGATACTTTACACCACTTTTTGTCTAAGAGTTAACCTTTAGCTTTTTCCCCTATGATGATTCGAGTGTCAGTAGGGCGGAGCCTATCACGCAGCATCTTCTTCTGGAAGCGGATGACCGGTTGGAGCATGCTCTCGCTCTGGATCTCAGTGGGTGGAATCACAATGCTGCAGTCCATGAAGTCAGCAATTGCGTTGGTCAGCTCTTTTTCACTCTCAGCCAGGTAGGCCTCCAAGCTGAAGACCTGAAGATGGAAAGAAAGGAATGAGGACAAAACCTTGTTTTGTTCAAACTAGGTTTCCTAGTGACTGCCTTATATTAACATTTGTACATGTTTTTGCAAACCATATTTAATATTTCCCTCACCCAGTCAGCCATCAGGGTTCCCATGGCTCTGCCGCTCTCGTGGAAGTCTATGCCACTCTCAGTGGGACCCACAAGGACAAAAATAAAACGCACTGGCACAGGAGCCTCCAGAATTCCATCCATCACCACCGACTCTCGCAGTCGCACAAAAGCCACGGTTGGTTTTTGCAGAGTATCTACCGCACCTACACAAACGATTACTCAGTGAGACAGAGAGGATTTTAACTGATGTACAAATACTGTGCAAACGTCTGATCATAATTAGCTTTGCTGTTTTAGCAATTCTATAATGCATATATAACAAATATCAAACTGTTTTACTGTAATAATCTTTTCCATTTAGCCTTTTCACCCTGTTCCACTGCTTACCATCCTTATAGAACAGACCAAACCTGGCAACCCGTTGAAGCTTCCAGGCGTTGCCATTACTTAATACTTGTTATTGTAGCCTATAGATGCTGGTTTTTCCCTGTTATGGGTTTCAGTTTTTTAATACTCCATACAATTTCCTATATCTTTTTGATTGTTTTCTAATTAAGAGACGACACACTAAGACTGTTGCACAGTACTCTTCTTGCATTAATGCTAAAAACATAGTGTTGTATTGATCATTTGAAGGGCTGTCATTCTCACCTGAAAGGACAATGGATGCCTCTATGCTATCAGCTGAGTCTCTCTGAATGAAATCAAGAAAAACAAATCAGGGAGAGGAACATGATAAACAATAAAAAGTAGAATATGTGGATGCATGGATGGCTGCATAGAATTATGAACAGCTATACAGGTGCATGTTACTACTGTACATATGCACGGGTATTTTTTTTTAATAACGTAGAGGATTAGATAGAGTTACTACCTTTTTGGAGACAGAAAATGACTGCATCTCAATGCCTTCAGGTTTAGTCTCAGTCTCCTCAGTCTGACTGTGACCCAAAAACAAATGACACCAGTCACAATAGGTATGAACTGTGCATTTTAAATGAATTCTCCATAATCTGTATATGAGTGTTCATCCCAGAATACAGAAAAATATTTCTGTTTCACTTTACTGAGAATATACAGCAACCCACTTATAGGTCTAAGAGCAGTTGACTTAATTTAACACCTTTAACTTGTGTTATAAGTGAATTGGTGCTGAAAAGGATTCTTTTCCTAGATACATTTTCCTAGAAAATTATTGTTTGACTTTATGCACAGTACTGTGCAAAAGTCTTAGGTCACCATTCGATTCGTTGTTTCATCAAATGTATGCTGACCTTATACAGTATATCATATTTTAACTACTGGATCCAAAAATGTACATAATGTACATTTATGTCATTTAGCAGACGCCCTTATCCAGAGTGACATACATGAATTGTGGGTTAAGGGCCTTGCTCAGGGACACAACTAGGGCAGAGATGGGATTTAAACCCTGGACCTTCTAGTCCATAGTCCAGTACCTTAACCACTATCTTTCATACCAATGTTGTGTGCTTATCAACTTTTCACCCTGTTTTCTTTCTAAAACGTGGTTTCTTATCTGCTAACCCTCAAAAAGGCCATTCCTGATCAATCTTCTTCAGACTGTAGGAGGCTCAACTTGGCATCCAGATAATGGCTCCAGATATTAGCTGATAGATTCTATTTCTCAAGTGGAAGAAGAGGTCACACTGAATTCCTGCCACTGTAGCCTACAGAAGCTGTTTTTTAAATATGGTTTCACTATTTTATTGCTACATACGTATTTTCTGGTTGTATTTAAATAAAGAGACAGATAAATGATTATACATGGTATACAATAGGTATGCTCAAACAATCCTATATCTACTTAAATGGTGGCCTAAGACTTTTGCACAATACTTTATGTGGTGGACGGAGACTGACATGAAAGCACTGGAGTAAATTCATTTAATTGAAGACATTTAAGCGGCATTTGAATGAATAACCTTTCTAATCCACCTCTTGGTGTCACGTTTATATTGATGTATTTATATAAACTAAAAGGATCTTGTATGGTTATGTTGCTGTTCCTCACAAGGAACGATGAAGTACTAATGTTAGGGTGAGGATTTGGCACAGTTGTAGCATTAATTCATTCAAAAGTCAATAATATTTTGTCAATAGAAAGTTCTTACAATAAAAAAAGACAAACTTGTGAGTGTTTGAGTGTGTGCTTTGTACCTGCGCTTCTCCAGCAGAGCATTCAGTAACACGCCACGATCAGATGGTCGAACCTCATTTTTTCTCACTAGTTCATCTACTATCTTCTCAGCAATCCCAGAGAGGGCGTTCTCCTCTACATCCAGTAGCACCGCTCCTGAAGATACCCAGCATGACCAATAGTTTAATTAAAATCAAATCAACACTGTATTTGTATAGCACCTTTTACAATAGAACATCGTCTTAAAGTAGGGTCACAGACATCCAGGCTGGCAGCAAAAGAAAATTTTTTTTTGTTTTTAATCATTCAATTAAACATCTAATCTTAGATGTTCGACCCAAATGTATGATCGTGAGGCTTTAGCTGAAACCACTTACATAATCTATATTTTATATTAAACTTTAACAAGTTATTTATGTGCTGCAATTTGGTCATCAATCTCACCTGTACTCATGACCTTTCGAAGCTGAATGAGGCTTCTGAAGGTCAGACATGAGATGTGTGAGGAACCCCATGTCCCAGAAGCAGGGTTAAAGGTTTCCTCGTAGCCTACCCAGCGACCGGTCTCAATCCATTTTGTATCCACCATTTCATTCAGCTCCACATATGACTAATACACACACACACACACACACACACACACAATGAGAGATTAAACCAGGATGAGTTTGTTGGGATTTGAAGGTATCTCTGCGTACAGGTTTATCTGAGCATGTATCTACCTGAGCATCTCCTCTGGTGGTGGCATTGGTGTTGGTGTTCCAGGCCGCTGAAACACAAAGTAGAGCAGGGACTGTGACTGTTAACTAGTAGCAGTAAATACAGGTGACATATGTCCTTGTGATACAATCTAGAAAACATTTTTTGTTGGAAAGCAATTGTTGAAGTTAAGGTCTACTGAAGTGGTGGAATAATTCGTGAAGGGCTGTGGTAGCCTACTGGTTAAGGTACTGGACTCTGGTCCTAATGGTCCAGGGTTCAAATCCCACCTCTGCCAAGCTGCCACAGTTGGGTCCTTAAGCAAGACCCTTAGAGTGAAGAGTCTTATTCTATAATGACTTACAATTGCAAATTTTTCTTCTACGATTAATTTAATTCCTGTCCCATGTCCTAAAACGGTTCCTTACAAAGTAAATATGAACTAAACTAAACCAAACTGGTTGTTTTATACTGATAAAGGTTCATAATGGGTTCATAAAGGCTCTGGAACTTATAACTATATAAAGTGATTTACATTCATTCTGTCCCTGGTTCATCTTGCTGATCTTCCGTGTCGTTCGGAATTCTGTCTATCGATGCATTTTTGGATTCTGTCAAACAATCAGGTCTATCGTACCTTCCTCATAAGTGTTACAGCGTTCTGATATACAGGGTCATAACAGTACATACTGTATTTTGTATAATTATTTTGAATTTCTATAAATTGCCAAAGGTGTAGAACAATTTATCTTGGAAAGAAAAATAATATTTGGTCTCATACTAAACACAAACTGACTAGAAAACATTTTTTAACTACTCTGTGTAACCGTTTGAACAACAATGATTTTACAGTTTTAGGTTTGGTCCATTGCTTTCTGCCCAAGAATGTAAGGGTCACGTTCTGTGGGATTGTTTGGGCTTGGCTCTTTTGTTTTGCTTGGGAGTTTGAGTGTTTTAAAGCCAAAATCAGAAATGTAGAAATGCGACTTAGAAAAAGTCTTCATTCTTTACCATCCAGGTGTGTTTGGGTGACGTAGCTCTCAGCAGGTTGCTCCTCCTGTTGCTCCTGTCTCTTCTGTTCCAGGTCATAACTACCCGTGCGACCTGGTGGAGTCCTATACGGAAAGAGAGGTTAAAAATCTTACATTTGGGACTGGGGAAACTTGAGACCCACTGCACCACTAACAGAGTCTCACCAAAGCTTATGAATGATAGGCCAGGCTGCAATCGGTCCAATTTTTTCCACCCTAAAACATGAACAGTATTGTTTACTCTATAAGAAGTAATCTCAAGGCCACGCTTGTGGGTAATAATGGGGGATTCGTGGATAGCATTTAGAATTCGGTTGTACACGATAATACAAAAAAAAGAAAATGGCGTAGCTCAAGCCGTTGAGGCCTACAGGATCACGTATCTGAAGCGTCACGTGTAGTTCTGTTTCTCACCAACAGAGGGAGTCTCTGTTGTTGTTAACGTCTTTTTTGTACATATGCAGTGGGTATTAAAAGTTTTAAACCATATCTACATATAGTATTTTTTAATAACAAACAATGTAATCCTAATAATGAATAATGTCAGTGACTCTTTCTCTCACATACGTTTCTCAACAGTCACCTGGCCCAAACCCCACAGAGCATTTTTGGGACCCTAGAAGTCAGAGAAAAGCCAAACATTCAATAACATGACCAGATGTTTTTTTGATTCCTCTGAAATCTTGCTGGGATAGCAAGGATCATCAGTTTACTGGAATAGAATAAACATAATTCTGATATGCATGTAAAGTCGATTCTGATTAATGGGACCACATCGGGACGCGATCGTTTTGGTCCTAATAACAGGCTGGTCTGATTAAACGAACACGCCCTATGTTACAAGACGGGACGTGCTATGTAACATATTAAATGTTTATTCAACCTTTATTGTACGATTTACACGTATAGCGAACGTACAAACAAGAACTACTGTTACTTACCAACTTTGTTCATTGA